>QGOH01009917.1:696-12213 GCA_003313155.1 Boletus sp. MG95 | reverse complement strand
GGCCACATGCACTAAAGGCATGCATGACTGATTGAAGGTATGACTGACACATCTGACATGACTGACATGTAGTGATGAAGGCCATGACCCTACAAAGGGTGAGAAAGGAATAAAAGGTTCCCAGGGTCATGTGCTCTGAAAGATAAGATAAGATAAAGTAAAGTAAAGTAAAGTGAAAGAAAAGCAAGTAAGTCCAATAGGGGCTATAAATGGTAGCAAGCATAACATAGGGAGTCCAGGAGTAAAGGGTGTGAATGGTATTAATCTGGTGCAGTCTGGTGAGGTGGATGAGGTTGTTGTCCATCACGAAATAGGGTTCTTCTTCCAGCATGTGATATAGTTCAGATGCTTCGATGAGCACAGTGTAAAGGAGTCAGTAGACATAGAGGGAAAGATAAGAGAGTTTGATAGACAGGGGCAGGGAAAGGCTTATAACAGGATGGGGATCTGGGAGTGCTTCTTAAAGGCCCTGGGCCTTTTTATAGCATTCCAGTTCCTCCTACGCATGCCTCAGACTTCCCTCTGGCTCCCAAATCCTTTCTGAATCCAAGTATCCTTTCCAGTGCACCAGATAATGCCTCCAACCAGATCTGCCCTGATGATTGATGATTGCATCAATTTTGTATTCCTCTTTGGCCATAATTAATTCCAGAGGCACTCTGGGAAATCCTGATTCATGTTCAGAGGTTTCCAAATAGTATGTCAAGAGTGATGCATGGAAAATATTGTGAATCTTTCACTGTAGGGGTAGTTTGAGGCAGTACATCACTGAGGATACAACCTGTGTGATTTCAAAAGATCCTGTTCTCTTTGCAGAGAATTTTCATAAAGGGACCTGTAATTTCAAATTCCTGATTTCCAATCAGACCTTGTTTCTTATTTTCCACAGGGAGAACTTCACTATGATCTGTGATTTCATTTTTCCCTGTGCAATCTCATGGGCAGCTTTGGCTTCTTTATGGGCATCCTCAAGATGGGAGAGCTGTTTCTCCAGCACAGGCAAAGATGTGGTTCTGAGGAAGGGGTATAACCTGGATTCATATCCAAACATGAGAGAAAACAGAGATTTCCCAGTAACTGAATAAGCAGCAGCATTGTGAGTATACTCCACTGTGGTAAGAAGGTCCAACCATCATTCTGGTTGACCATTGCAAAAGATCCAGAGGTAAGTTTCCAGTTCTTGATTATAGTATTCTGTTTCTCCATCCATTTGTGGGTGGTAAGCAGTGAAGAGTGCAATGTCATATTTCAATAGCCTTGCCAGCTTGTGGGCAAAGGGAGATGCAAATTAGGGGCCTCTATTGGACATGAGCTTCTTGTGTAGGTGTTAAGGTTAAATCTCCTAGATAACTCTGGGAGTCCAAAGTTAAAGAAGAGGGGGTGGGGACTTCAGCTTCACTGTATGTGGTGTGCCCTTGTCAGAGTTGTTATCCTGTATTTTAAATTGGAGTGGTCAGAGACTAGATGCAAGTGTTTAAGGCACTTGATTGAGTAGGTTGAATGTGAGCCGTCAAGACTTGAAGTTTTAGGAAGTGGAACTATGTAAGTTGATATTCAAACTAAAGAGTACAGGTTCAGAGTTGAGGGTTTATATATGGAAGATAGAGGAGGATTGGTAAGTACTCTGTCAGATTACTAAGTGTCTAGGGAGCCGGATGTAAGTAGACTGGAGCTGTGTCGCACAGGTATTGAGAAGGATCTACAGAGTGAGGCTAGTACATAAAAGAAAGCAGAGAAATGGAGAGATATACATAATACTCCAGAGCCTTGGAGATGCTTTCTGGGCGAGAACCTATCAGAATTCAAGAGTTGAATCTGGAGTTGGATCTGGAGTGTCAGAGAGGACTTGATTGGGATTCAGGATATGATAGTATCCCCCCCTTAGGCCTGAATCCCTGAAGTCCTAGGAAGGACAATGTGGAGTGGAGGAATGTTCAGAGCACAAAATTTCATGGAGTGCTCCAGGGCTGCATAAAGGTGCAAGAGTTGCCACCAGTCTTTCTGTTAACAACCACCATGTCTGAATATTCCAACATTCAATGCTGGTCCAAGGAACACTGCAAGGAGAAACCAGATAATGACAACCAACTGGGTGTTGTCAAATACAATGAGTGCTGTCGAAGATTGAAGGTGAAGCAGGCAATGAAGGAGGAGAGGGCACAGAGGGAGGCAGCTTAGGAGGCAGCAAGAAAGCAGGTGAGTCTGGGTCCATCGGGGCAGGTTGGAGCTAACAGAGTGCAGGCAGAGGAGGTGAGGGTGCAACAAGGTGCCAAAGAGAAGAAGTGGGCCTCCACAGAGCCAGC
This sequence comes from Boletus sp. MG95, assembly GCA_003313155.1. NCBI lineage: Eukaryota > Fungi > Basidiomycota > Agaricomycetes > Boletales > Boletaceae > Boletus > Boletus sp. MG95. Next base: position 9,910 of record QGOH01009917.1, on the reverse strand, counting down.
TGAGTGTGTTCACTGCAAGTACCATGGACTGGAGTGCAGGCCTGGACCTGGTAAGTCCAAGTCCTGCATCAACTGCCAGAGTGCATGGGCGAGGTGTGAGCTAAAGAAGTTGCAGAAGTGACCAGGGAGTCACCAGCAGGGCAAACTCCTTTGGAGTGCGCAGGACCGAGGAACACAAATGATCGTGCTTGAATGCTACCAGTGAGACTTACTGATAAGGGGACGAGAGTATTGAACTAGACTTGAGAGTCTTGAGGTGTAGACTAATATGTAGCCTGAGGCTGTGGAGCTTCAACTTGATCTTCAACTAACTTGTAGGAGATGTTGAACAGCCTGTAGATTAGGGCCATAAGGGCCCAGTATTTATACTACAGGGAATGGCGCACAGACCATGCTGTGACTATCCTAAAGTAGTAAGAGATATGCTCCATATAGTAATGCCCATAACCCTGGATACAGGGTATGATGTCACCTATGATGTCATCCTGAGTCATGCTGACTCAAGGATGAGTAAGAGGGCATAGGGTATGACGTAGCACTGACATCATAGCCTAGACCACATCACATGACCTGTGATGTCATAGAGGTCTAGGTCTTGTCTAGACTATAGTATGGGAATCTATCGTAATATGTAAGTAACGTAATGATATGTAAGCGATAAGAGAAACTAAGTATGAAGCTAAGTGTAGCTGTCTACACTATAAGTTTCGACATGAGCAGCCTGGAGCGGAGTAACCAGAGAAACGGAGGAAGTGGACAAGGGTGGAGGAAGACAAGGTGGGGCTGAGTGGCTCTAACAGGGCAGAAGAGTGCAGGACACTGGAGGGGGCCATTGAGAAACTCCTGAAGGGGATCCTCAATGCTCTAAAGGTCCAAAACAGGTGCTTGGACCAGCAGAATAATCTGCTGGAGCATCTGGTGGAGTTAAAGGTGAAGGAGATGGAAGGGAAGGTAGAGTCGGAGTTGGATGAGGGAGAGGAAGGGGAAGTAGAGGAGGCAGAAAAGGAGTTGGCAGAGTTGGCAGAGGACAAGGAGGACAAGGAGGAAGAAGAAAGCATGGAGGGAGAAGTATCGGGTGAGCAGTAGGGTAGATTCTTGTACCATCCCCCAATGAAGTCTGCTTTTCCAGATTAGGTGGAGTGAGGTCCAGGGTTGTCCAGATAATGGAGATGATATCCTTGAACGAGCTCAGAGGTGTGTCCTAACTCCATAGTGAGCAACCAGGACATTTTGTCATCTGTACCTTCATAACTGGACTACCTTACCAGGTACAGCAACTTGCAATTTCTTCATTGCCAATCTATTTTTAAATTGAGGATCTTGGAGATCTCAAACTCTGGTTCTCCATCTACTTCAACCAGAGGTGGCAGAGGTTGTACGTGGTTCGGGATGGTATTGGGCACAGCAGGTTCCAACTGCAAGACAAGGAAAACAGGGCATATGGACTTTATTGAGTCCAGAAGTCAGAGTGTGAAGGAATGGGTTCCTGCTTGAGCAACAATGGTATATGGTCCTAGATTCTTTTCCAAAAGTTTCTTGGAGGGCCATGTGGAGCAGAGGTACTTGGCCTTCATGAACACCTGATTCCTGACCTTGAAGTCTGGTATAGGCATCTGTTTGGCATCTGTGAAGCCTTGATATCGTTCTTGGGCATGGGCCATTTCTTTCTGGAGGAATTTGTGGAGGGAGTTGAGGTCAATGGAGTATTCTCAGGCTTGAGTGGAGGTGAGGTCCCGTTGGGGATGTACAGAGATGTTGAGGTGGTATCCTTTATTGGCGAAGAATGGGGAGACTCCTGTGGTAGCACTCAGGGAGTTATTGTATACAAATTCCGCGAGTGGCAGGAGTTCAGACCAGTTGTCTTGCTGGTAGTTGCAGTACATCCAAAGGTATTGCTCGAGAGTCTGATTCATTCATTTGGTCTGGCCATCACCTTCCAGATGGTAACTGGAGGTGAAGTGGAGTTGGATATTGAGGGCCTTTCCAAGTGAGCAGAAAAAGTGGGAGACAAACTCCAAGCCTTGGTTGGAGGTGATGTGAGAGGGAACTTCATGCTTGGAAAAGACATGGAGTAGGAAGAGTTTGGCAAATTCTGGGGATGTTACTATGTCATGAGTTGGAATGAAGATGCACTGTTTTGATAGGCAATCCACAACTACGAGCATTGCGGTATATCCGGAGGATGTGGGGAGTTGTTCGATAAAGTTCATGGATATGGAATTCCATGGCTTCTCAGGGATTGGGAGTTGTTTCAACAACCTGTAAGGCCGGTGTCTTGGAATCTTCATGCAAGCACAGGCAGTACAGGAGGACACGTAGTCCTTGATGAAGATCCTGATGCCTGGCCATGTATATTCATGGTGGATTAGTTCCAAGGTCTGGTTCTGACCAAAATGTCTGGAGAGTGGGTGGTCATGTTTGTATTGGAGGACTCGGAGGCAGAGGTCATTGGAGTCAGGAACATAGATGCAATTGTCCAGATGGAGGAATCCGTCAAAGTCACCTAATCAAGAGTCAGGAGGTTCGGGGGTGGACAAGTGGATTTCGGCCAGTGGGTCAGAGGGGAGAGCAGAAAGAATGTTATTGTGGAGTTGCTCAACATCAAAGAGGGTGCTAGCCCAGAGTACCGGGGCCTCCAGATAGGTAGCTCAGAGGGACAAAGCAAGCTGTTTCTGAGTGAAAACCAGATGGAAGTTGTGGGGATTGACAGGAGTGTAGTCCTTATCCCCCCTCTTTGGGATAGATGTCCCAGCATCTAGTAAGGGAGTTGGGTTTCGTGCCAAGCCACCTGGGACAGAAGTGGATAACCAGATTGAACTGGAAGAGGAACTCCAATCACCGGGCTTGCTGGTAGGTCAAGAGCTTGGTAGTAGCAAAGTATTCCAGGTTTTTGTGATTGGTGACAACATCAACCAGAGAGCCAGAGCCTTCTAGGTAGTGCCGCCAAGACTGAAAAGATTTGTGGATGGTGAGAAGCTCCTTATTGTGGATGTTATAGTTGAGTTCCGGAGCAGAAAGTCTCCAGGAGTAGAAAGCAACCAGCCAGACCTCATTATCTCAGCAGCAGATGGAGAGGATACCAGCAATGGCATAGTCGGAGGCATTGGTTTCCACTATGAGCAGAGCATCTGGAATCCAATGGGTGAGGATAGGAGCAGTGGTGAAAGCATCCTTCAATTTGTGGAAAGCGGAATGGCAGTTGTCACTGAAATTCCATGGAATGCCTTTGCAGGTTAGGCAGGTTAAGGGGATGATGATGTTAGAGTAAGTCACAATGAAGTGATGGCAGAAGTTGGTGAATCCAAGGAAGGACTGGATGTCCTTGATCTTTTGAGGTTCTGGCCAATCCTGTATGGCCCAGATTTTGTCCAGAGACATGGTGAGGCCAGAGGATGAAAGGAGGTAACTGAGATACTTGGTGGAGTCAGTTGTCCATTCACATTTCTCAGATTTCACATAGAGTCCATGCTTGCAAAGTTGTTGAAGGACTTCCCAGACATGCTCCTTGTGGAAGGCCTTGTCCTTGGAGTAAATCAGGATGTCATCCAAGTAGACTATGATGCAAACAAACATCTAAAAGATTAGCAAAGATGGTGTTGACAAACCACTGGAACGCTGCAGGGGCATTCATAAGTCCAAACGGCATAACAAGCCATTCGTATGAGCCATAGCATGTCTGGAAGGACATCTTCCACTTGTCACCTGTGGCAATCCAGACTAGGTGGTAGGCATGCTGGAGGTTGATTCTGGTGTAGATCTTAGTACAGCTCAGGGCATCTAGGAGGTTGGAGATATGGGAAAGGGGGTAGCAGTTCTTTTTTGTGATCTTGTAGAGTCCTCGGCAGTCAATGCAGAGGTGGAGGGAGCCATCCTTCTTGCAGATGAAAAGGACTGGAGTGGCATGAGCAGAGGATGAGGGGCTGATGAACCCCATGGCAAGGTGCTCATTGAGGAACGTCCAGAGGAAACCAAGCTCAGAGGGAGAAAGGGAGTAGGTGGTGCCAAGGGGAGGGGAAGCTCCTTCCTCTAGATTGATCTTCAAGTCATGCTCACAATGTGGAGCAAGCTTAGAGGCTTTGCTCTTGCTGAATACATTGGTGAAGTCATGATACTCTGGGAGAATACTGGAGAGATCAATGGGGTCAGAGATGGTGGAGGTGGAGCCGAGGTCACTCTCCTTGGGATGGAGTTGCAGGCTAAATTGGATGGAGCCTTCAAGGTGACAGGCCAGTGCAAAGGCAGGTGCACTAATGAGCGTGATGGGCAGGGCCTTGTGGTTGGAGAAACATGGCGGATCTGGTGGAGAGGGGTTAGCCAGAGGAGGTAAGTCCAGAGGCTGCAGAGGTAAGCTCGGGGTTGTTGATGTGGGCTGTTTAGGTGGTTAGAAAGATATACTGCTCAATACCCAGTCAATTAACAGATTGAAGTGGGTGAGCCAGTTGTGTCCTAGAACAAGGAAACAGGAGCTGTTGAACAGAGTAACATAGTGTCATCAGAGTAATGTTACTGGTTTTGAAATGGATGGAAAGGTCAATGGCTTGGGTGATGGTGGAGTTGGTCATTCCATTGAAGAGTCAGAGTTGTAGTGGGGGTATGGAGTATGTCAAAACATAATGTTTATTGACAAATGTCATATCTATGAAATAATCAGAGGATCCAGAATCTATGAGCACTGAAAATGGAGGGATATCATACAAAACTAGACTGACAGATGGCATAAGGGATTTTGGATTGGAAGGAGTGGACATGTTGAGACAGATCTCCTTTGGTGCACAGTCAGGATCAATGCAACCTCCAGTCCATGTGGTTACAAAGGTTGCAGACTATTTTTTTGCTTCTGAGAAAGCCTCCAGTTTAGTTTTCAGAGTTGTGTTGGCAGTGTGACCCTTGGCTGCCCATGAGGTCGACTTTGAACAGTCCTTAGCCATGTGTCCTGCGAATCTGCAGAACATGCACAACTTGTGGTTGAAGGGATGCTTGCATTCTTGTTCAGTGAGTTTCCCATCCTTGCCTAGCTTGGATGTGAGGTCTGGCTTGGGGGCAGAGGAGCCAGAAGTGCTGGCAGCTTTCCCTTTGGAGTCATTGGATTCCTTGGAAGAGCCAGAATGATGGTTGCCGGAAGATGTGGAATTGGAGGGTTTGTCTGAGGGCTTGGACGAGGATCCGGAAGTGGTGGGTTTCGCCTGGCGGCTGACTTCAGACTTGCACTCCCAATAGTGTGCGTCAATGGTGTGGGCAAGGTGACAGAGTTCGGAGAGGGTGGGGAGTTTCCCGACGCAAGAGATCTCATTCTAGATGCGATTGGGGAGCCTGTTGTAGAAATGGTGCTGGAGGGCACCTTCACTGTAACCCCAGACTTGCGAGGCAATCCAGTTGAACTCCACCACATACTTATTGATCTGTTGACCATCCTTCATGCTGAGGTGGTTGAGTTGGTGTTCTGCATCTCTAACCAGGTCATGTGGACCAAAATTGGTTTGGAGTTCTAAGATGAACTCCTTATAATTATACATTCACAAAGGACAGAGCAGGGAGTCTTCTATCTGGAGGAGGGCAGGCTCAAACCATTCCAGAGCCATGTCCTTCAGGTAGGACTGTGTGAAGGTTATTTTAGCACAGTCCATGCGGAAAGCCTTAGGACAGTCTTGGAAGTTGAGCTCGCACTGGACCAGGAAGGCCCAGAGTTTGCAGAGGTCTGTTCTGTCAAACTGGTTGGGCTCCTGGACCTTGGTGCATGGAGTGGAGTCAGATGCCTTTCAGTAGGAGGAGTAGGTGAGGCCACAGATGATGTTGGCCAACTGGGCAAGCACGTCGCGGGGTACCTGCTTGTTCTCCGTGTCAGATGGTTCTGGGTGAAGGTCATCTTCAGAGAAGTCAGAGTCACCATTGGAGGGGTCATCTCCAGGAACATCCAGACCTCCTGGTCCTTCATTGTTCAGAGGGATATGGAGAGACTGTTCCTCTGAGCAGTGACTTGGTTGGGATTTCTCATCATTGTTGGGAAGTTCAACAATGCATGCACCTGGGGTAGGGGATTCTGGGAGGGGGTGCACTTGGGAGGCAGACACTGGAATGTGTTGAGCAGAGAAGCTCCAGAATTGGTCAACAAGTTCTGGACCTCAATGACTGCTTCTGAAGACATTAAGCGGGTTGTATCTTGGGGAGTGGGAAGGGATTGCACCTATGCTGCAGGTATGAGATCTGGTGGTACGTGTAGCCATGATAAGTAACTCTCAACAAGTAACAGTTTGAATATACTGTTAAGGTCAAATCTCCTAGGTAACACTGGGGGTCCAGAGTTAAAGACAAGGGGATGGAGATTTCAGCTTCATCGTATGTGATGTGCCCTTGTCAGAGTTGTTGTCCTGGATTTCAGATTGGAGGGGTCAGAGACTAGATGCAAGTGTTTAAGGCACTTGGTTGAGTAGGTTGGATGTGAGCCATCAAGACTTGGAGTTTTAGGAGGTGGAACTAAGTTGATATTCAAACTAAAGAGTACAGGTTCAGAGTTGAAGGTTTATATATGGAAGATGGAGGAGGATTGGTAAGTACTCTGTCAGATTACTAAGTGTCTACATGTTGAAGCCGGGCATGTACTGGCAGGGTCAACACAGTGGCATACTCACCTTGTGTAGTAAGCGGAGCTGGATGAACATAGTGGTTCTGGTGAAAGAAGTGATTCAAACTCAGATGACTAAGTCTCAATGTAAATACATGTGAGGTGTGTGAACTACTGTTATGGGTATATTTATACTCCTATTTTTCAACACTCCCCCTGGTCTAATATACCTACAGTAAAGAAAGACATAAGTAGGAATCAATTGCGCAATCCAGAAGGAAAGGTGAGATTACAGAACTCCAAGCCAAGCTGTGGTCAGAATTTCTCAAACTTGATGTGTCCAAGGTTCTTGGTGAACATATCTGCTGGATTATCATCTCCAGGGATATAAAACAGTTCAACCTGCTTGAATACTGAAACACCCAAAGTCCAACCCTATACAGGGTCTACTCTGAAGGTGTGAAGCGAGGGAAGAAAAGGGAAGCTAGTACTAAGTACTACTGGGTTCACACTCTCAATGAAGGTGCTTTGGGGAAAGCACCAAGAGAACTAAACTGGGTTCTCTGGTGGGCGACTTTGGCCTTTATATACTACCTAGGGTTTACATATGTTGTGACAGAATCTACGATGTAACATATGGTGTAGGTGCACAAACGGTGCAGCTACTGCATGGATCATAAAGGCTATGTATGGGAATGAGAAACATACCTGATACGTCTGGTATCAGAATGGAAGGGGGCCCGAGTGATCGTATACGAGCGGGCTATAAGTGAAGCGATCGGGATAGGGGCTACATGCGCTAAGGGCATGCATGACCGATCAAAAGTCGTGACTGACGTGACAGATGTGCAGTGGTGAAAGCAGTGACCCTTTGAAGGGTGATAAGGAAGAAGGTTCCCAGGGTCACGTGCTGTGGAAGATAAGATAAGATAAGGAAAAATGAAGTAAAGTAAAACGAATAAATCTACGATAGGGGTTAATGAGAGTAGCGTTCGTAACAAATACCATCACAGCATCGTGTACAAAGTTGTACTTGATCTGGATGTGCTTGGACCTTTTCTCAGTGACTGGATTCTCAGCTATAAATAATAGTGATCCTTGATTGTCACCGCAGATAGGGATGGGATTCAGCTTCAACCTGAGTTCTTCAAGCATCTGCTTGATCCAAATGACTTGGCAAGAACAATCGCTCAAAGCCATGTTTTCTGTTTCAGTTGAAGACGGAGCTATGGTGTTTTGTAAGTGTGAATTCCACAAAAACACACCATTTTCTAACTTAAGGTAAAAACCTGTTTGTGAGTGACCAGTTATTTTATCTTGACCCCAGTCAGAGTCAGTGCAGGCAATTAAGCCTTTGCCGGAATCACTGTCATAGACAAGTGAATAATCCAAAGTACCTAAAAGGTAATGGCAGATATACAGGACCTTATCAAGATGCTCCTGAGATGGATTGGCTGATTGGTGGGCCAACTAAGTGACAGCATAGGTGATATCTGGCCTAGTCCCAATCATAAGATATAATAATGATCTGATCACGGTTTAAAACCAAGTCTGAAGCTCCTGATTAACAGGGAGATGTTCTTCTCTGAGTAGTATCCCTGAGGTAAGGGCATACGAGCTGGCTTTGCGTTGATCATTCTGCAGCACTCAAGTACTTTGTCGAGGTAATTCCGCTGGTCTATTATAACGTGGCAACCTTCTCGATGTATGTTCATTTGGAGGAATTCACATGTTTCCCCGAGATTTTGATATTCCTACTTTTTCATAAAAGTGGCCTTAAGTTTCTCAACTAGGTTCTTTACAGGACCACAGAATAATGCATCATTGATGTAGATTATAGTGAGTACTATGTCATTTCCTCACTTGTATACAAATAGGCTGGCATCTGTTTGGAGCTGTTCAAAGCCAAGTTCTTTCATTGACTTGTCTAACGCACGCACGCCACCAGGTAATCCTGGCTTGCTTCAATCTATAGATTGCGTGTAGAAGCCTAAGTACTTTGTGACCTTCTGATTCAGGAGGTGCATAACCTTCAGGGAACTCCATGTAGAGCTCCTCTTCTAGGATTCCATATAGGTAGGTGGATTCAACATTACGTCTGGATATGTGCCAGTTTCCTAGGGCTGCTAAAGCCAGCATGCATCGCACAGTCTCAAATCTGACGACAGGCGAGAATATTTGGTCGTAGTCTAGACCTTTCACTTGGGAGAAGCCCTTAGTGACTAGTCATGTGCGTTTACAGCCATCTGATTTAACATTGAAGACTCAGCGATTCTTTATGACCTTGCAGCCAATGGGGCAGTCAACAACTTCCCATACAGTGTTATAGTATAGGGAGCATATTTTCATTTTTATTATCATTCACTACCTACGCTCATTACCTTCAAATTCTTTAGTTACGGCATCACGTGATCAGGACCACGTGACTGTGGGAACGGACGTCATGTGACTTGGTTAGTCGCAATCACGTGACCCTTAGCCTGTTACTCAGGGGCTACTGTGATGTGATGCTCACACCTCGTCTCGCGTCTCGTATCTCGTTTTGGCAGATCCCTTTTTGGTTTTCTGGGATACCGACCTCTGCCCTGGACTCAGGGCTTTGCTTAGTATAGTTACCCTTGCCCCGTACAGCTCGGTCTGTGCGAGCGGGACACA
>QGOH01009910.1:0-13005 GCA_003313155.1 Boletus sp. MG95 | reverse complement strand
CCTCCCATATTCCAAAAAAAACCTCTTTTTTTTTGTTGTTCTTTTCTCCTTTCGTTTGCTAACATCCCAACTTCTTCACAACTGCTCCACTCCTCACACACACCACACGAACTCCCCTCCCCTCCCCCCACGTTGGTATACCCAGATACGTTGTAATATTATTATTTGCACAACGAAGGGTTTGTGGTGACGATCGTGGACGTTTTGGCTTTTTTTTTTCTCTTTCAAATTCTGGACCCTATTACTATCGTTTTTCTTTTTTTTCTTTTTTGTGCTCGATACATTCCGTCTCAGAAAAAGAGAAAAACATTTTGGGCTCGAAGCGAATACGGTCTCTCCCTACATGCAAGCCTCTGTATACATATGACATATATGCACATAACGCCAAACCCACTGTCAAAACTCATCTGTCATTTTTATTATGCAATACAAGTCCAAGTTGATCATGCCCGAGGCTCCTCCCTTGTGGCGTTGGCTTCGGCTTCGGTTTCGGTTTTGGGTGGTCCACGTGTGATGCACGGGTTTGCTACTACAACCGAAAACGGTGGTGGCCACGGGTTGGTGACCCTGGCGTGGTGCTCGGGACACACGACGAATACATCGCTCGCGACGAGTACCTCCCACGTATCAGCTGAAATCCGTTGCCTACGGATCCCGTGGCACGCCCTTCCTTGTAAGTTGCCCGATCGGAGGGCGCGCCAGGTCCAAACCATCCCATCGTATTCACTAGCAGGCCACGTCCCACACACACATGCGCCTTTCGAGTACGACTTGTCGGTTGAAATTCCAAGAGACGCAGTATACCTCGCCTAGCACACGCTCACCTACTCTTCCACGGGTGGAAGCGTGATCTCGGTACACGACGCGATAGCCCGCCTCCACAGCACATTCATCTCCGTCATCGTAGCCCGATCGCCAACGACGATCAAGCCCAACCTGGCCCGCGTCCACATGACGTTCAACCGCCTCGGATCGTCCACGAACCCGATCTCGCGCGTCACGTTACACCGCACGGTGGAGAACACGACCACGTCGCTCTCCCGTCCCTGAAAACTGTCGATCGTCGCACACGTGACCATCGAGGATGGGAGGCGACTTTTCAGGAGCGAGACTTGTTTCGTGTACGGTGAGAGCGCGGCGATGGTCAGTCTGGGCTGGTCTCGGGTGTCTGGTAGAGGCGCCGGTGCCGTGTGGGCGCTGGAAGGGGATTGAAGGAGAGAGACGACGCGTGCGACGAGCTCGACTTGGCCTTCGTTGCCTTTGGAAGCGGAGCCCGTCGTCTCTTCAGAATCACATTGGACGAAGACGGTAGGCACGAGCCGTTGTGCTCTGCCCACCCTTGGCCACGGAAAGGCAGTGGCGGCTAATCGAGCGAGGACGGGCGCACTGTCCTGGATATGCGATAACAGTTCTCCGTTGTAAAACTCGGTCGACGGGAAGTGGGCGAGCTCGCTCGGGAATCGGTATTGCACCTGGCAGTGGTTATTGTCATGTCATGCGTATTTGGATCCAAGATTCCTCCCACTCACGTTGAGCATGGTCTTTACGGTGTCTGGATGGGCGTTGGATGTATACAGTCTCTCCAGGAGAGAAACGTCATACTCGAGAGCTTTTCCCATGGGTTTCACTGTCGGCCTCAGTTGCACACTGATAGGACAAATGTCACCATCTCTTCAGCAAAAAGGGAAACCGTCAACGACGGTCCTACTCACTGATCTCCAACCAACACCGCCCTTCGACACCCCTTGACGAGTGGGATGAGCGCGCAAGGTTCTGTAATCTGAGACGCCTCGTCAATCAACACCGTGTCGAACTCGGTCTTGCGCAACGTTCCCAGTCCAGCACCCGCACACGTCGTGAACGCGATGCGTGCTGCGTTGACGCGCTGTTGTGCTTGTCGATGCAAGCGACTGTTTTCATGGAGATCTCCGCCCACACGCGCGTCGATCGTGTAGCTTTGGAGGGCTTTGTGGACTTTGGAGTGGTCGGTGGCGACACGGAGGATGACATCGTCGGAGAGGAGCCGATGTTCTTTGTTCAATTCGATGAAGCGCTCCAAGACGTTGTCAACGGCTAATCGATTTGGCTACAGGTCCACTCTCCGACATCCGAGGTCGTAAAATAAACTCACCGTTGTGAGTGGAGGCCGTCATAAGGATCTTACAGTCCGGAAACTTGCGCAGGAGGTAACAAAGTATCTGGACGACGACCGTCGTCTTTCCAGTGCCTGCATGCGCGAGAGACGTCCAGTGAACATTCAATTCTAGCTCACAAATGCAGCAAAACTTGCCTGGTGGTCCCCAGATCAACGACAAAGGGGCCAAGCTGGACCTGATCGCAGTTATTTGGCTTGGGTTCATCGACTCCGTCCCAACCAGCTCTTCTTCCTCCCGAGAATGGGCAGCGACGGCTTCGGAGCGTGTTCGGGGTGGTGACACGACAATCGCGTCATAAATGCTACAACAGTCGTAAGAGTCTGTCCACAACTTGATCACCGCGTCCATCATCGCCTTTGACGTTGCTTATCGAAAGTCGACATCAGACACGCAAACGAATCATACTGAGGACATACCGAGACTCCCGGCATCAAATATCCTCCATTGCATCACCGAGAATTCAGGTGGGAGCGGATGAAAAAGCTCGACAGTGATTTCCCCTCGTGCAGCCTTGGTCACCGTGCCGTCTACAACAGCACGGTCGATGAACGCATTATCAGGGTCAGAGACACACTGTAGTCGAACATGTGAATGAAGTCGGATCGGCACAGATAAATCAACTCTGAAATGCACGTCGACATGTCCCTTATCCAAGTCCTCGGCCTGAACGAGCCTCAAAACTGGGTAGGATGACTTTGTGTTCCGAGGTCTCCCTGTATCGTCACAAGGACACACGTCCGCTGCTTCCTCTGCGCAATCGAACGCGATGGCAAGGGCATGTTTATGGAGGTAGGCTGTAGCAGGGGATCCCTCTCGGGATGCCGATGTCGATTCGTGCAGCACCAGGAGCGTCTCTTGCAAGAGCGTCTTTGGTCGGATGCTCAGCGCCGCGAGCATGAGGAGCTCGACATACTCGCTCGTTTCCATGTCGTTGATGGACTGTGCGATCTTTTCCAACGCAACGAGGGTTGCCACTCCCAATGTGTTGGCTGCGCGGAGGATAGCTCGGAGGATGGGTACATTGAGATCCACCAGTTGTTCAGGGAGCAAGTGAGTCTCGGTCGGAGGGTATGCTCTCAATAGCACATACACTAGGGATGGGTTGTTGTGAAGACAGGTGCTGATCATGTCCACCCTGAGTGGCTGTAGTGTGACGACAAAGTCGAACGTCCAGTAGAGCTCGTTGTCTGCACGATGCTGGAGAGCAAAGGTCATCAGGGTTTGTAACTGTTCACATTGGAGGTCAGACAAGAGCTGCTTGAACATCGTCTCCGAGACCCTGGGCACGAAGAGATCCTTGATCCATTCGGGGTGAGTTGACCAATCCACGTTCTGGACGGAATTGACGTTGTACGAAGTCAACTCCCGGGCGAAACGACCCACATACTCCCCGGTCTGCACACTAAACAAACGTTCCATTAATAAATTCGTGTCAAAGAGTACGTACGTCTCGCCACTTACTGCTCCAGATACATGTCAAATAATTGGTGGGCCACTCTGTCCCGATTAGAAATAATATGTATCTCTATCGAGGTCACAGGGGCTTTGTTCAATCGTCCCAATTGCTACAAAAGGTTAGGCCACGATATGCAATTCAGTCGAAGACATCACACACCTGCCCAACCCGTTTAGATATCTTTTGCAAGGCAACACTTGCAATGACATCTTGACCAATTTCGCGAGAGCGCGCGAGGAAGATGAACGTATCGGCCAGATTCTTGTTGTAAAGTTGCAAGTTGCCGTCACTGCAATGGAGCCTGTATCCGACGGAGCAAGGACGATAGACAGACATGGACTCAGTGGCCTTGGGCATGAAGGAACACACGACGACATTTTCATCCACTTCTGGATCTTCATCCCAAAGGGTCACCCCTTTAATGAAAATTCCGACCGCAAATCGTTCGTCTGTCTAACAAAATGGAAGTTGTTGGTTATGGAAAGGTGTTCATGGTCTAGAAAACGTACTTGGAGGATAAGCAACTTTCGCGTGAACTGCTCGAATGCTATCCGGAGGTATTGGAAAAAGGTCGCAGTTGATTTCTCTCTCGAAGAGTACAGCCGCTGCATCGACAGTGGACGACCGAGTTGACGTTGCTGAATGTCGCGTGTCGAGAGGATATCGGATGTCAAGAGTGAGTTCCACATTCGCCGGTGTTCAGTCGGAGAGAGCTCCAATGTAGTGCTGATAACGTGCTTTTCATGGGCAGCCAGGGCACCAAAGTCAAGGTGGGCTATGTAAGGCTTCAGCTCATACAAATTCATGGAAAACTTTCGCGCGAATGCGACCGCCATGTTGAATAATTCATATTCGGAAACGGCTTTTGGTTTACCTTTGAAAAGCTGAGCAAGGACGTCCTCGGCGTCTTCTGGGGAGGTTGTAGCAGGGTCAAGATTGTTTGCGACTTGATCAGTGAAACGAGTACGAAATGCTTCAGCAGCGTCTGCGAGGACATCCAAAACAAATATGCCCTCCGCCGCTGGGGGCTTGCGCAACCTCTCTGGGATTTTGACCCTCGCTCCGTCTACCGATTGCGAATGGAGTGCATTGAGCTCCTGGCATTCGGGGCTCATTGCACCCTTTGGGCTACACCGGATCCACTGCTGGTGTAGTTTGGTAATTTGGGCAAGACCAACACTATCGCGATCGTTAGATAATATGATATGGCAATACCCACAATGAGGTGGTTCACTTGTTATACATAGCAAAGTGGGTGGCAAGATCTTGCCTCGTCACATTCCCGCCTGGACGCTCCTTATTCGGTGGGTAGTCGTATGACTAGATGGCATGTAATGCATTTATTTATCTTGCGTCACTCATCACAACAGCAGACCCGTACTCACCTCGTGAACACGAGGAGGAACAATATCTGGGTCCCAGCATACGAAGAACTTGTCGCCTAAGAGTAAGATTAACTTCGGGAAGCGGATGTCAAGCTGAGTGAACATACCGTCCAGGTCACCCCCGCTGCTCATTGCTGGTGCAGCCTGGTGTTTCGGTTTCGCAACAGAAGCGAAAACGATGCAATCAACGAGAGGGTCCAAGGTAGGATGTGCAACTGCACGGAGTTTTAGACAATCACCTGGGAAGCATTCAGGTGGAATACTTCGTCATAGATACGTATAAGCATACCTGGGTGAAGACACGGGTTTCTGACCACGAGAACATCACCATTGATTGGCGTGGTGGCACCTTTTTGAGAAGTGATTCGGATATGGACTTGGCCCTCCTTGAGAACCTTGAAAGGATCACAAACTCCATAGAGGAGACGTGATTTGTGGATGATCATTCTCGCCCTAGGTTTTTCGTTCTTCAGGAACTGCGAAACTTCTGCCATCTGCGCTCTTCGGATCTGAGCGCCGACAGTACGATCGTCCAGGCCATTCAAAAGGACGCGTTCCGCAAGGTCATATTGTTCAAGACAGGAGGCGAAATCGATCGCTTTTGTCACGTCAACGGATGCTTCCTCAATCCACCGAAAGTACGCTTCTTGTTTCGCCACCAGTTTTTCGTTGGTGACGCCAAGACTCGAGAGAAGAACGATGATGTCGTTGTTTAAACGCCCAAAGGCGTAAGGCTTTGAATATCCCACGACGGAGAATGAGTGATCTTGCGTCGTTGTGAATTTCTTCATGCTCTTTCGAAACTTGGCAAGGTACTTTTTCTCTTTGTCCATTTCTGGATGCATCATAAGGACGCCCTTGTATCCCAAGTAACTGGAAAGGGTAAGCTCAGGTGTAGATCACTTCTTTGAGGAACAACAAAAAGTATACCGGATCTGGAGGACACATGGAACATAACGCTGATTGCGAAATATAATACGTTTTGCCTTGCTAACTTGAATAGCCCAATGCTTTGCCATAAGTCCACACCCATCAGAGAAGACGGCATCATCGTTCTCGATATCATCGATGTCGGTCGTCCATTTGGGGTCTAGTTGGATATCAAGTTCTGCAGCAGAGAACAGCAGACCGATACGTTTAGCCCCTAAATGTGGGTGGTCAGACGTAAAGGATACTGCGAAGCAACGAAAGAATCACGTTTCGCCGCATTCATTATTTTTCCAAAATCGCCTAATACATATATTCTGTTATCGAGCTCAGCATCGCTGTTTGCTTCACGCATGAAACATGTCCTGCTCCGCTGTCGAAATTATAAGGAGTAGCAAAACCGGGGAATATATACTACTCACCAGCTGACTGTTACTGTGGTGGTAGAATCGATACTGGATACCATTGAGAAATACACCGGATTTCATCATTCGAGTGATATAGTCTGCAGTGACTCGCAAGCCACCTTCTGGAAAACGCAATTTCTCAAAGGAGACGACAAGAAATTTCCTTGGGTCATCACTTCGGAGGATGCGGTTACTCGGAAACTGTGAAACTTCAAGAGTAATCGCATCCGCAGCGAACTTGATGAACTTGCCATAAATGTTCCTTTCGTTTCGCCTTCTCGGTAAGGCAAGGTGATCGTTTGGAACAGTGAACCTCCAGGAGTCCTGGTCATGAGGAGGATTTTGGAGTAAGGTGTATGGCATAGATATCTGTGCCCGGTTGTGGTTCGATAGATAGATACAGAAGTCGAGTTGTTGGACGTTTTGGGCTTCTCAGACCTGCACAGCGTATTTAGAAGGGCGCAAAACAGTAATCGCTCACTAGCGTTCCCACCCACCGAGAAACACATTCCATACCACTCGCAGAGATGACCGACCACCAACACCCACTCACGGAGTTGTACGTCGTCGGGCCATCCTCTACTGGAAAGACGACACTTTGCAATGCAGTTGCGGAGTCCCTGAAACTCTGCTCATGGTGCTACATCACCGAAGTCGCACGTCAAGTCATGAAAAAGCGAGGTTTTACAAGGGGAGATATGGATAAAATGGAGATGCAGAGCGCAATCATGTCGGCACAACTGGAGAGAGAGTCGGAAGTCTACGAGGGGGCAAGAAGCACAGGGGAGACCCTGATTCTCGGCGACAGATCAGGGATAGACCCTATCGTATACGCAGTCCTGACAGCGAAAGACGAGCGTCAGGAATGGCAGAGGAAGAACGCCTTCGTTAAACATCCCACCTTTCAAAGCGCCCTAAAACGATATCGAAAGGCCAAATTCCTGCTCCTTAGACCAGTACCGGAATGGCTTGTCGATGACGGGGTGCGCAGCTTGGAGCAGCACGCGCGCTCTTTCGACGTCTACCGTACGGTGCTTGCAGAGCTTGGGATCCCGTACCGTGAGATTGGGGAGGAGATGAAGGATTTGTCGGAGCGGACGAGCTGGGTCAAGAGATGGATTGCGACCAACTCGGTTCATTCTAACCTTTAGACGCGGGGGCGTGGAGGCGAATCTACGTATGTTGGCGCAGTCGCTAACCTGACTCAACTTCTGACGATGTTTTCTTTTCGTAGAATCTACGGTTGTCGTTTGGCAGTCGAATATCTCTGTCCGCCATACAGCTTCAAAGACTAACACTGCAGCTGCAGAACAAATCTTAGGGAGTGCTTCACACTGGTGTACAGCAGAAAAGGTCATAATGCACTACTTTTGAGGTCAAGAGTGATCTCATGCGACGTGGGAGACGTGTTGCAGCTGAAATGCTAGTGCAAACCAGGTTTTGCAGTCCCAAACGTACTGCATCAAGGCCTTTTCGACTGCAACGATCAATCCGAGAAACATACCTCGGCAGCTGAGAGACCGTGCAAACACAGTGACAGCATCAGAGAGGCTGGGAGATGCAAATTTTAAAGGCTTTTAAACATGACAAGAACGCAGGATTGGCCGTGATTAATGTGCTGAAGTCTAGGTGAAGAGGTAGAGTGTTGAGGTGGATCTGTCGTCATGCGTATTGAGACTCAGTACTCAGCGAAGGTCCGTCATCCCTCCGTCTATCCGAGGATTGATTTTGGCCAGGTGTTTGACCAGAATGACGAATGGTGTACAACCAGACACGAGTGGAGTGTATGAGATAAATGAAAGGATTTCCTAGAGTTGACTTGTACACGTCGTCTCGCATCCAGTAAACTTAGCCCCGAGTCCACTGACTAAGCACTGTTGAGTTCGCTTCTCCGAGCCTCAACGCGACGAGCGTCTGCAACCCTCCGCATTGAGCCTTTCGATGAAGGGCTACCTCGCTTTCCCTCCTCCCTCTCCCGGCGCGAACACCCCAGCTCCGCCCTCGTTGGAAGCAGAGTCCACCGGAGCATGTGCCGCGTGGAGCCATCAGAACTGCCGCGATGCTGGACACCTTGAACACGGCAGCAAGGCAGGTAATCAGACGGTGGAAGCAGAGGTGGAAGCAGAAAGACACCACAGACGCGAGCGGGAACGCGCACTTGGTGAACGCAGCGAGGTCGAGTGGGTACGCGCCGGCGGCGTTCTCCGAGACGCGTTCGGGAGGCGGGACAAGGCTCGCACCGAGCGGATACGCCAGGAACTGCAAACGCAGGAGGTGGAGAGGGAGAGAATGGCAAAGTGGGAGGCGT
Organism: Boletus sp. MG95; assembly: GCA_003313155.1. NCBI lineage: Eukaryota > Fungi > Basidiomycota > Agaricomycetes > Boletales > Boletaceae > Boletus > Boletus sp. MG95. The sequence goes on along the minus strand of QGOH01009910.1, from coordinate 4,366 downwards.
ACGAAGCGCATTGGCGCGCGATCCAGTCGTCCACGGCGCCGATCGCGTTCGTCGAGTTTCCGTGGCCGCTTGGAGAATGCGTGTCAAGCCGAGATCTTGGCCCGCTCACGCGTCGCGCCGTATCTGAATTTCTGTTGGAGAGCTTGACGGTCAGGACGAATATGACGACTCGGAAGGACAGGATTCGGGTATCGTTGCTTCGTTGGCATCCGGACAAGATATCCTTTGTGCTCAGCCGTGTGGTGCCCGACGACTTGGAGCTTGTACGGGAGGGGATCCATGTCGTGTTTGGCATTCTCAAGGCTTTGCAAGACGCGGAACGGACGGGGGCTCTTTAGGGGAAATGACATCCATAGATTCGCCGCTGGCGGTAAGGACTATCGCTCATGTACCATTGCCACAGCAAGATAAATGACTTCAATGCTATCTCCCTTTGTCTCTAGACATATACACAAACTGGGCGTGCTGTAAATTGTAAAGCATGATGTTTTCGATAAATCGAGTATGGCGGTAATGTGCAAGGTGGGCCAAGGACGACACTGCATCGTCCTTGCGGGTGGGGTTCCAATGAAGAGTCTAACGCGGTATGGGGCCATCCGTCGCCACGTTCACCACCCTCTTGACCTGCTTTCCAACGTCGCACACCGTGATGGCACCTTCGCGATCAGGGAAAGAACGCTTGGACTTTTTTCAGTCCTGGAAATCGTACTGTTTGTTTACCCGTCGTACATCTGTACACGTAGACCGTGATCAAATTCCTACCTTGGCGTTCCCAGATATCCGATATAGACCACGCAAGAGTACCCAACCCAGCCAAGAAGATGGGCTTCGGCATGTGAGGGCGCGTGGGCAGCCAGTGATGCCAAAGTCGACTTTGGAGGGTGGAGATGGCCATCACACGACAGTCGGCGCTGAATGACTCGGAAGCGGTAGAGCGAAATCTCGCTTCATTCCCTTCGTCCCACTTTCTGGTTGATACAGCTGTCTTCGCTGCTTGTGTTGTGTAACGAACTGGGCACCCAGATGTACACATAAGATCCGTTGATCCCATGGTACGTCCGCCAATTTTTCCATTGTCTTTGTTCAACGCGAATGCTGCATGGGTGATCCAAACGACCAGACTCGCCCTTCATGTTCTCGTAAAATGTTGGGGTGATATTGTTCGTCTCAGCATCGTCCACTGCCCGCATGGCCCCGATGACAGAACGAAACCCAGCATACTGCATTTCCGATGCCAGATGGATCACCTCGTCCAGACTCTCTTCATCTCCAACGGTCGTATGACAGGCGGAGGGGTAAGCAAACTCGGGAGTCTCTAAACTGCATTGAATGATTCGTTAGATAGGAAAGCGTCCGTCGTAAAGAGCGAGCGCACAGTCGAACGATTGTTTGCGGTTGGGGAGTCCATGACACGCGAAGTGCACCCGGTCGTTCTTGCCGAGTTCTTCCATGACCCGAACGATGGAGGATTCCGGACCCTCGATACTTATGAATGTGACGAGGCCGTTGACGCGCTGACCAATGTTGGCCAGTTCGGCGCCGACAGAAACGAATCCGCTTTCGCCAGTGGCTTTCACTTGACCTATGGCAACACTGTGTTTTTCTTTTGTTGTAGAATGCGAGAAGGTGGGGGTGTAAGATGAGATGTAGAGATCAGCGAGTTTCCGCTGGCCCTTCCTGAACGGACCAACGGCGTGCAAGGGAAGAGGAGAGAACTCGGCAGTGGAACACCACCACCAGATGCGTGATCGAAGTGGACATATTGTCTGGAGGAAATTGACTATAGGGGAAACGACCTCGACCCAGAGTTCCCGCAGGCTGATGTAGAGATCTCCGGTCACGTCCATGAACTTTGTGCACACATTCAAGGTACGGAACTTCGAGGATAGTTCTTGAACAGGATCCTGGTTAGATAAGACAACGAGAGCATCACAGCTGTACTTGCTCGCATTGACAATTACGACAGGGCCCTCGTAGGTTGCCTGGCAGAGATCAGAGAAGAGCGAGGGAAGAAGGAAAGGTGAGAGACCAGGCAGCTCGCGAGTATTGCCCATGACTCTTTCCAATTCAAAATTGAGATTGCACACCTGATTATGTTGATCTGTACCAGGTAAATCAAGGGCATTGCGAATGTGCAAAGTCAGCTGCATGAACTCATCTGCCAATACCTTTCCTGCAAGGCCAGATGCAATGACATCATCAAGCGGGGAACGGAGGCAAGCAAGCTGGTTCCAAGAGGTCCCCTCAACCTTGTTCTAGAGGCTCGACTGTGTTGGTATGAGACAAGTTGCGAAGACAAGCTGAGATGCATCCACTGCAAGTGATGATGTGTGCCTCTTGAAGACAGTAAGATGTTGAGGTAGGGATGGGAGAGTAGCCAGATGACGAGTAAGTAGTTGAGCTAAGGGATGTTTCATATGCTAGAAGTGTCGTTGGGATGCTGGAAATCTTCAACCACACTGATCCCATGATGCTCTTGTGGCAGACAGATCAGAGGGAGATACCACTGATTTGTGGCACAGATGCCAGCTTAGCATAGAGGCTGAATAGCTCCTCCTTGTCCTTTGATTGACTCAAATGTGCGAGCCGAGCAACATCACGAGACTCCAGACTTTATGATAAGGCCTTGTAATGCCTTAGTAATAAATCAAATTTGTATAATAAAAACAACAGAAACGAAATCTTCTAAGGGCTTATAAGCCCTTGTAATGGTAGGTCTTCTGGAAAATGAGTGTCGGACAGTCAGTGATGACAATGATCATGCAGCTCGACAAAGGTGGCCAAGGTCTATCAGTCAGGTCAACCTTATGCACCCCTTATAATGGTAGGTCTTCTGGAAAATAAGTGTTGGGCAGTCAGCAAATACACACTGTCACACAGTTTGGTGGGGGTGGCCAAGGTTTATCACTTTGGTGGGCTCGATACATCCCCTATAATGGTAGGTCCTGTGGAGAATGAGCATTGGACAGTCAGCGAAGACACAGATCAGGCAAGTATGTAAGAGTTGCAAAGATTTTTAAGTATGATTCAGTGCATAAGTAGTACCATACTTGGGCCTGTGGAAAAGGGCTGTCAATGACATGATGTCTCGCAAGGAGTTCATCCATGGTCAATCTGCTGTAATACAGTCAGCTTGATGCCAACATCAAATAAGGGTCAGAAAGGGGAATATGTGCGACACGTACATGTACGAGCAGAGTTTGTCAATTTGACTTCTGGTATATTTATGTGCACTGGACAACGTTGTTGCAATGGTGAGCAATTCCGAACCACATGATCATGAAGGAGATGGTCTATCAGGCCGGGAGTAGAGGCAACCAAATGAAAATTTCATGCGTCGCCTTCTTCATTGTTCATTGTATGAACAATGCCCAATGGATACATGAGTCAATACAATTCATGATTTGCTCTCAAATAGTACATGGATTGAACTATATGACAGTCGGGCCACCAGTAGTGATACAGCGCATCTTCAGTGACTTCGCCACAGACCTCTGAGCAGAATGGTCTCGCTCAATCTGAAAAGCAAATGTCAGTCCGAATACTCTCCTGTACTTTGCAATTAGTGCTGATTATGGTGCAAAACAGCTGATGAACTTACCTGTTCCACCACAACAAAAGATCATCGACTAATCTTTTGTCCTCCTTGGTCTTGATTTCCTCAAACCATTCCACTACTGCCTCATAGAATTCATAGGTGTTGAATACACCATTGACAATCACCCAAGAACCAACAGAGGACAGGGCAAAATGAACCTACCAGGCAGTCCAATGACCAATTAGCATCATAATCGATGGCAACACTTAGTGATCGACTTACCTGGCAAGCCACATAGGCTATGGCACGCGGTTCAACTGTCTTCATACCTACCAGTTTCACCACATGAGCCCATGTCTGTCTTTCATCTCGGTGACATCTCGTCAAAGAGGATCCCTCAGAGCTCTCGATCTCCAAGGCCTCTGCGGCACTCGGAGATATAAAAATAGCTTTGAAGGCCTGGAATAGAGAATCAGTAACAACATAAGCTTTCGTGATGCAGGCCTCACCTTCTCTAATATTTCACCCTTGAACAGGCCATCGTCAGGGTTGTTAGGATTAAACTGGTCACCAGCATATAGAAACGCCAGCCAAGACTGGGCGGTGACGAGATAGTCGGGATGGAACTCACGTATTTTCTGCCATTGGCTGTATTGTTGGGATAGCTAGTTGTGAAACATGTCGCAGCACAGAAATCACTTACTTGGCATCGTTCCAGTCATAATCGACTGGACACAAAAGGCGTCCAGTCACATCATTGTAGAACCCTCGCCCAGTCTTGTCTTCTGTGCTGAGGGGAGGTTCAGGTCTTGGTGTGCCCTGCATGAG
>QGOH01009890.1:0-13804 GCA_003313155.1 Boletus sp. MG95 | reverse complement strand
TACCGTCGCAGCGTTTGTGCATTTGATTGCCCGACAGATACATGCGCCGCCCTTCACGAACCGTGTTCACTTCAGTACACTTCTCTCGGCGTACGGGACGAGGACGCTCCGGCGGCGTCGATCACAGAGAACCTGAATGAATACAATCAAGATTGGTCACCGTTGGTATGTTGTTATTTCCTCCTTGGAATCTCTGTCTCAATAGAGCATCCCCAAAGGATATGATATCGTTCAATGGCGTTCTGATTGACGAAAAGGAGGTCATATGTCAATGGGAAGACCACGGGACGTTTTGCAACGAACGAGTAAAGGGGAAGGGCCTTAAAGCCCATCTACACCTTAGACACGGCATCATATCTGATTCGCAGCCGTTTACGTGTCTCTGGCATGGATGCCTTAGCTCGCCGATGAAGAAATCGAGTCTAGAGAGACACATGAAGGAGCAACACGTTCCCGTGAAGTGGGCTTGCCCGACCTGTGAGAAGACTTTTACAAGGAAAACAAGCTTGATGAGCCATTTCGAACAATGCCCAGGTTACAGGCAGCCTTTCGTTACTTATGTTACTTATACGAGTAAGTTTTTTTTTAGCAGAAAGTCAGACCAGACAACTTACACCGGGTTGTAGGATAGTCGTGCGACGCCGCAGGAGGGATAGGGCCTGCCCTTATGCGGAGCTGGATAAACACACTAGAAATTGGCTAACTAGTAGCGCCACATCCTGTTAGCTTCTGGCCTTGTTGAGGAAATGCCAGAGACGAAGTAATACGCAGATGCGGAGAGGGCTGGGAGGAGAATTTTGGTTGCAATTACGCTGATTCTAAATACGAATCACTGGTGTAATGGATAAGAGTGCTTGTTCAGGAGGAAGTGGCAGAGAAGTTGCGAGACGAGATGCGATGGATGACGCAACAAGCGACGATCGGCTGTGGTTCCCATTGGCTCTCATTGGAGCTGCGAGCTAAAGATTACGAAAGGGAGTGGGGACATGGGGAAGAGACTTCCTATCCGGGCGGGAAACTTTGCCCATAGGAGGGCGTGTTGGTGGAACCGATGGACAGATTCAGAATATCTTGGGCAGTAACATCGAGGGCGTCGGCATCATCGGCCATCCATTTATTCGCGGTGTGCACAGGACGAAGAGGAAGGTTTTGGGCCTTTAAGACGTTGCTACAGATACCCCATCACAAAGATCTTGGGAATTCGACTAATCCTCCCTCTCGTAAGACTGTCGGTGAGCAATGCCATGTTTTGATCATGTTTTATATCCATCGACGAATGCGCTACCTCTGGAGCAATCACTAAGCTCATGCAGCCGTAGCAAAACGAGGCGTACCTCGTGTTCCTTCGAAAACTCCCGGGGTGTCGGGGCCGAAAGCTGCGATCAGTGGACGGGGATCTCATAAAATGGCTCGGAAACCGGTAGCATTTCTGTTATGAGGAGTTCACGGGATTACCGATTAGTCGATAGCTTGACCCATCACAAAGGGTCACAGAACTGAGTGGATGTGACAGTAGTTGGGTGTCTTCGGTCAAATCAGTGGTGCGTTCTCCAATCTACCTGGTAACCCCTGAAAAGGATCATTAGATGACTCCAGACTCCAGGGAATACCAGCCCAACAATATCAAGTGTTGTGCAAAACGACTGAAAATTCACTAGAGAAAAACAAAACGGATTGCAGGAATAATGGTAGGGACCCATCTTGTGACAACGGATGTGCTGTTCGTGGCTTGCTATTTCTTCTTCTTCCAATTAATATTCCTCTTTCAATGTGTCAACGCCCGACGATACTAGTGAATTGCTCTAAAAGGTGCTGCCTTCTGGTGGTTGAGGTAACTTTCTGTTATTGAAAGACCCCATCTCCCTAACATGAGAAGATCAGGCACCTGAAACGGACGGCGGGAGAATATTTCACCTCCTTATACCAACCAAGATAGTCTCTATGCTGCTGTCCCTCCCCCACTGGGCGAGGACACTGAGTTTGGTAGGATCAACCTTGCCGTCTGTCTGGCTGACGAAAGGCAGGTTAACACGGGACAGAAACTGCACGGTGGGTGGCTTTTCCGGATACGACTCGCCACAGTGAATCTTGAGGCTGTAGATTCTGTTCTCGTGTACAGTCTGCAGCGCGCAATCAGGTTGCGATGTCACAGATCGGGCGTGCCTTTGAGTAGGGACTTACATGACCGGGGCCGATGATGGTTCCATTCCAATTGCTCATCAAGATATCTTCGCTATCCTCCAAGCCATACGAGCAGGAGCCATCGCCAATACCTTTCTCGCCCTTCTCAAGTTCTTCAAGAAGGCGGAAATTTCGTGGAACTAGGTGCTCTTGTATTAGTATGATGCGTGTAGTCTAGCGTTAAATATAATGTACCCTTGGCCATGATGCGTAGAGAGAGACGAGCGCAGAAAAACCTTGTTTTGGGGAGTGACAGTGGCGACGTTCACGCGCCAATCACGGCAGCTCGGGATATCGACACTGCCTCTCGCAGCGACTACTACTACCACTTAGGACCTCGAGACCCCCACTAGCACTGCCAACGACTACAGCAGCGAGCTCGACAGTGGCTTGAACAGCGTTCGTCATGTTCAAAGCCGGCCAGACAAACCCTTACGATGATATAGTCGGTGCGTTGATATCACCCTCGTGATCAGCTTTCCAACTGGCCTTACATCCCACATGCAGCCAAAGCTACGGACGAGAACTTGACCAGCGAGAACTGGGAGGTCATTCTCAACCTCTGTGACCAAGTACAGGAAGAGGGTGAACCAGGGTACTCGTTTCTCTTTCTCGGTCCAACCCACCGCCCTGACATTCCGTTCCTACAGCGCTCGCAATGTCATCGCCGCCGTCATCAAACGCCTCGCACACCGTAGTCCGAACGTCCAACTCTATTCACTTTCCCTTGCAGAATCTCTCTCCAAAAACTGTGGGATCGATCTTCACCGCGAATTGGCTTCACGCGCGTTCACTCAGGCTCTCGAGAAGCTCATCATCGATCGGGTGCGCATCTTTAGGATTTGACCCTAGGAGATATGTACTTATGGTATATTCGCTCAAGACTACCCATGATAAGGTTCGCAAGAGAGCTTTAAACCTGGTCGCCGTGTGGACAGCCGACTTCGAAAACGACTCTTCGCTCGGTGTTATGGAAGAGTGTTACAGCAACTTGAGAGCAAAGAGTGGGATTTCATCGCCTGGGTTTCCGTTAGCTACTGACTTGTGTCAGAAGACTATAAATTTCAGCCACCAGACGAGCCTGCTCCGCCTACCGTCGATGATGAGGTACGGCGGAGGGAGGAAGAGGAGCTTCAACGTGTCCTGGAGATGTCTATGCATGACAAGGGTGGTAGAACCGCGTATGCCGCGTACTCAGCGAAACCAAGTGGTGCAGGTGAACCGGCTTCGGGCTCGGGAGCGGGTCCCAGTACCAGCAACGCTACAGGACCCAATTATCCATCAGGCTACGTGCCTGCACAGAGTACGCAGAGAGCTGCAGCATCGTCTACTTCATCGCTACCGTTGCATTCTGTCGCTGCGCCAGCACCCGCGTCCACCCCCGTAGTCACTCGTGTCAAGGCTTTGCATACCTTTGAACCCACTGAACAGGGAGAACTCGCGTTTGAAAAGGGCGACATCATCAAGGTCGTTGATCGCGGCTACAAAGATTGGTGGCGCGGCCAGTTGAGGGGGAGGACGGGGATATTTCCCGTCAACTACGTGGTCAGTGCCTTCCTTGTTCGATTGTTGCTTCTTTGCTGATCGAACCTTACAGGAACCATTGCCGGAGCCAACTGCGGTCGAACTCGCGAGAGAAGCAGAGCAAGAAGCAGCCGTATTTGCGCAGGCTGCAAATGTTGACAAATTATTGACAACGCTTCGCAACATAGACGCTTCCGGGGAGAATCTTGCGGATAACGAAGAAATTCAGGTTCGAGAGTTTTGGGACTCGCCATACGTTGTAATCTTAAGGCTGTTTTGGCAGGAACTATATCGTTCTTGCATGTCTCTGCGACCGAAGATCGTCAAACTCATCGACAAATACAGCCAGAAGCGAGGTGCGAACCCCTGATTCTCTCTCCTAGGATATATTGAGAGTCCCGTTCAGCCGATCTTGTGTCAATGAATGAAAGCTTCGTCAAAGCACGCGTCATCTTCGATCGGATGATGGAAGACAGCCTTGCAAGACATGCTGGGAGTACGTACATCAAACTTGTTCGTTCAGTTTGCGACTTATGCCCAGATAGTGTACGAGGTTGCCCCTCGTCCAGACTATAGCCACGGACAAGCGCCTTACGTCCGCCAAGAGTACAGCCCTCAGGTCCCATATGGTTACCCTGCTGCTACACCTGGTTTTGACCAACAACCTCCTCAGCAGCAGTCTCCGTACAGCTACATCCCGACTGGCTACCCCGAGAGTTCGTTCCCGCAGCAGCATGCTGATCCCGGGTACGGTGTTGGACAGGGATACGCACCTGGAACCGCTCAACCATACGGTGGATCTGTCTCGCAGCCTGCACGATCACCTTATCCCCAGCAACAATCACAGCCTCAGCCGCAGCCGCAGCTTCAGCCGCAACCTCAACCCCGACCCCAGCTTCAGCTTCAGTCACAACCTCAACCTCAGCCCCAGGCTCAGCCGCAGTTTCAGCCGCAACCGCAACCGCAATCCCAACCGCAACCTCAGCAACAGCAACAGTATCATACCCCGGCGGTTGAAGTTCCACCGGCCGCTCAGCCTCAGGCGCAAAGTCAACCCGGACCAGAGCAGTCCGGTCCGCCATACGCGTATGATCCACACACCACGTACGCAGATCCAAACGTTCAAGCTTGGGCGCAATACTATGCCCAGGGAGGCAAAGACCTCGCAGGAGCTGTTTATTTCTTCTCAGTACCCGGGGTGACAGATGGTCCACCAGATCCCTCACTGCCAGGCCCACTTCATCCAGAGAAAGGCGTTCAACCCCAAGGGCAGTCGGTCTCACCAACCCAAACTACTTCTCAACCCCAAGTGACGCCTCAGCAAGACGGTTCTGACCCATCACCCTACTTCCCACCCGCTTCTACCGCATCGCAACCTCAAGCTCAAGGGTCATATGGGTACCAGGGTGGTTCACCTGGCATTGCGCAAGTACCGTCACCCCAGACCGGTCCAGGAGCTCCGTACAGTTATCCCTCCGCTCAACCTGCAACACAATCATCTCCGCAGGGCCTTGGGCCTACGTATGGGGGAGGACCAGGCAGTGGGAGCGGACATGTTTTATCACCAGCTTATGGACAAGGATCAGGGTATGACTACGGAGTCGGAGCGTTACAACATCAGTTCTCGGAGATGGGTGTTGGGCCTGGGACGGGAGTACAGCAACATGCATACGCGGTGACTGGAGGTGCTCCGTCTTGAATGAGGAAGACATTACTCCTTGCAGAGAGTGATGGGTGGTAAATACTTAGTTGTGTAAAAATTGGCGCATGTACTTATTGTCGAACAAACCCTAACCATAGTACCACCAGCTTGCCTTGGATGCCGAATCGCTAGTAGTCGAATAACAGTACTCACTTGAAATGGCTCTACCAACTCATGGACGCGTTATTCTCAACACCACCGCTGGTGAGGTCGATATCGAGTTATGGTCAAAGGTACGCACAAGGCTCTCTACAAGACAGCTGCGCGCTCAAATGGAGGTACGCCCCAAGGAAACACCGAAAGCATGCCGGAACTTCATAGCGCTTGCACTCGAAGGTGTGTACAGCAGTGCGCTCCACAACCTGCCACTGAACCCCGCGTTAACTGGCAGGGTACTATGACGGTGTCATTTTTCACAGGTAAGGTGTCGACTTTTTCCAGTGCCATCCTGCCAACGACGCACTCCTTGCTCTGCAATCCAGGGTTGTTCCTGGTTTCCTCGTCCAAACCGGAGACCGAACTGGTAGTGGTGCCGGCGGGGAGTCCTTCTACGGTGGTACGTGATCGTGTCTCGAATGGGCATTCTCCGCGGACGCACAACATGCTTTGCGCTCCTCCAGAACCCTTTGAAGATGAGATCCACCCTCGGTTGCGGTATACCCATCGCGGACTGGTGGCGATGGCGAATAGTGGAACAAAGAACTCAAACGACTCGCAATTCTTCATCACGCTCGGTATGTTTTCCGCATTTGCAGTCCGTTGTTTTCAGGGTTGCACTAGGGACTGACGAGCGTGGTCGTTGCACAAGATCGGGCGGATGAGCTACATGGCAAGCATACGCTGTTCGGCAAGGTTGTGGGGGATACGCTATACAGTACGTCCTCGGCCTCTTGCCCGTGGTTTTACCAATTGACGTGGAGCTGCCAAGATGTCTTGAAGATCGGAGAGACGGGTACGTGTTCGCGTTACTTTGCTGCAACCAGCCGAACAAACGTCCGTGACAGAGCTCAACGAGAACGAAAGACCGGTATAGTACGTATCTCTGCTCGCCCTCTTTTTGCCCTTTTGTTGGCGATTCAACCTGGCTGACGCCGATACCACCTAGCCCACCCAAGATCAAATCTGTTTCCGTCATCGACAACCCCTTCCCTGATATAATACCACGCATCACAGCCGCGGAGAAGCGTGTGCAGCAACGTGCTCGCGAAGTTGCACAACGTGAACGGGAAGAGGCAGAGCGACGTAAGGGTGCCAAGAAGTCAGTAAGACGTCACTTTCACAGCCATATCCATCCGTGATCGACGGACCTTGCTCTCAGGAACGTGAAATTACTGAGCTTCGGGGACGACGATGGCGTAGATTCCGATAATGGGGGGGAATCCGTCGTGCTGAAGAAGAAGGACATGGCACGACCTGATTGTAGGTATTTTTGCTCCTCGGTAATGAATCACGTTTCTTCCCGACTGTCGGATTCACAGTGATCGCCGACGCACGGACCTTGCCAATGTTGAAGCCAGATATCCTGGGATCGCCTTCACCCCAAAAAGTTGAGCGGGAAGGACAAAGGCTTAGTACCGAGGGCACCCCAGTACCACCATCAAAAGTGTGTTCCGGCTTCCATACCCACGAAGCAGTGGCGTTCACTGATCAAACATGCGCAGAAGGACAAGGAAACGAAGAGCAAAGACACGGACATATCCAAAATCAGGGAAAAGCATGCGCAAGACAAGACATCGATCAGGTAAGACAGCATTCCAGGGTCACTCTATTGGCGCTGACCCACCTCCTATCATCCGTAGTGATACACGTCGTTCCGAAATTGAAAAGATGGAAGCTGAGATACGGAAACTCACTCGACGACGCGGGGGCGGTGAGGATAGCGACGAAGAAGCTGAGAAAAAGAAGGCGAAGACGCAGAAATCATACTTGGCGGAAGAGTTTGCCAAATATTCCAAGGGCCGAGGGCTACACAGGAAGGGAAAGGGACGGAAAGATGAAGCAGACGTGCTTGCAGCGATGAACAAGTTCAGGGGTATGCTACAAGCTTCATCGCCATCTGCGTGGGGCACAAATGAGGGTGAAGACGAAGTCCACGCAGATGGAGATGGAGAAATAAAGCCTCAAGGGGAGGATGGGGGGATGGAGGTGGATGATGACCGAGGGTTCATGAACCATGCTCTCCATTTTCCAAAGGACGATGGAGCAGAGACAAGGAAGGCTGAGCGGGATTACGAGGTCATTGACCCGAGACAACGGAGTGCAAGGGCACGGGAAGAAGAGAAAGAAAGAAAGCGTGCAACGAGGGGGAGGGGCGGACCAGGTCGCCCAAGACGGTAGTCGTATTGTTGCATGGGCTGTGTGATATTACGCTTTCATGCTCGGAGTGTACGCTGCACCTAACGCGCCTACAGGAAGGTGCACTGGTGGACGTCTGAACCTTGTTATCATCCGCCACACACTCCATCGCAATTTCATGAATTCCTGGCACAGGCGTTCATGACCAACTCATGAAAGGCAATCCAACGCCGTGCAACACTTGGTTAGAATGCGCGCTTGGGTGGCAGCACTCCAGTACGTGGCAACTTGCCACCGGCTCCGGGAAATAGCCACCATCCAAGATGATATTCAAACCCGACGATCCTTTCCCGCAAGACCACTGGTACTCGGTGGAAACGGAAAGTCAATAGATTATTTCATAGAATCACGACCGTCCACTGAACCTTGTTTCAGAGGCCTCACGTACTCTTGCCATGTTGCCCCGGGATCTTCGTCCATGCAGAGTTGGGTGGCGGCACTCCAGTGGCACGTTGCTACCTACCATTTCCGGACAATGACCACCATTCCATGACGTTCAAAACCGAGGATTTCTTTCGCGACACGGCGGAGGGAAGGCATCGAGATCAAAAGCGGGACAGCTATTCAGAGCACTTGGCGAAAGCGGAGGGTTGATAGACTATTTCATTCAATCATGATTGCCCACTCCGAACCTTGTTTTGGAGGCCTCCCTCGCCATGTTTCCCGGGGACTTGGATCGATCACATAGCCAACCCGTTGGCTCATAAGTACCGAATAGTACCACATCAACACGATCTGAGGGAGTCAGATGAACAATGCTGTCGACGTTGGCGTGTGCGCTTACGGTTTACCACAGCTTGCCTTCGAACAGTACTGCCACCACTGGAAGGGTTCCGCCGTTTTCATCGCATTTCAGAAACGAACCGCACTGGCTGCGTTGGGAACCGAATCGAGCTGTTAACCCTGAATATGGAATTACGTTGTGTTATTCAGTCTAATGATTTGCATGATAGGATGATCATCCTAGGGTGTGTGAATCGCGGTTCCACTCTGCGGTGTGCTCGAGGAAATCTCATACCCTAGCATGGCTTGTGATAGTTAATGTCGACAATTGAGTTGTATTCCATGTATCCCGTAGCGGTCTCCGTATATCTGGTAAAACATACTTAGTGTCAGTATTTAGTCGCAATTCATGGAACTGGAGGACGTTTACAAAGCAAGCGGTTAACAAGATCATCTGTGACCTTGCCGTTCACAGACAAAGTCATTCTATAGCAGTTGGTTGCAGTTCCCTTCTGACCAAGGGTGTCGAGGCCTGCTAAAGTGTCAACTGCGCTTTGAAGGTGTGAGGACGATGTAGACACTGACCTGCGGACCCTTCTGGGGTGCGGGGTCATCTTGGTGGTTGCACGTCGCCCGGTCGCCGGCCACCTGATACCACGTGCAGAACACATCACCTGTCAGAGCAGACTACGCCCTCATTATTGCCGCAGATGAAGTCCCCTTCTTCATGACTAGGAAGGCGGTGTACGCGGGGCGAACACTAACCAAGTTAGATATCGTCGCTCACAACGTTGACGACCAAGCTCATCGGTGAGACGGAGGAGAGAGTAGCTTTGACCAGCCGACCCATTGATTGCTCTCAGGCTGCAAAGCCTCAAAGGGTGATAAATCACCCTGGCTCAGATATGACCATGGCAGGGGACGAAGGGCGCTCGTAGTGGCATCAACCCCACGAGTGTAATGACGGGGGAATAAGTTGGGCGAGGGAGTTGTCCCCGAGCAGGCGATAGCCTTCAACGAATATTGAAGTTGGCATACGACCACCGCGCCTGGAACCGTCGTTAAAAGATGACCTGGCAGAACAAAATTCGGGGAGAGTTGGCGAAGAGGCTGAAAGTACCCATGGCGACAGCCAATTCATCGGAGACGGACTACCAATGGCACCGAAGTTCAGACGGTCGGACTCACCCGGCGCGAAACCACCACCAGGAATTGACCACAGTATTCAGCGGTATCCCTCCCTCGGCCGGGAATTTTGACCCGTACAATCAACTGATTTTTATGGCGGTCATGCATAGATACTTGTGAACCCCCAACAAACTGATTCTTGGCGTATCAGACAAGACGAGATCGACCACCGACCGTCGGAACCCGCGGTGACCATCCTTCGCGGTCAAGGCGTGGTGAGGATTTGGATTTGCTTAGAGGCGGGGTCAGTGTACTGAGAATTTCGATCAGATTGAATTAGAATGATTCAATGGACTGAAGCATCCGTGGGTGCCGTCTTGTCGTTTTTACCGATTTAAGTTAGATGAACTAGCGTCTGATTCCTCTCACAGATTGACGCAGACCGACGCCCGCGTTGTCTTCGATGAGAAAAGGCGCCCCAACTTTTTGTATATGCGAGAACGTCCATCTGAGCACGCAGACACGCGAGAAAATCGCATCGGCGACTCAGCTGCACCATGGTGCCATAGCCAGCCTATACGTCCACGCCGCAATGTCTATGGTTCTATCATACGCTTGTTAGAACGACTCTGGTTTACGCCCGTGGGACAGACCTCACCCATTGGTCCTGACTCGTTGAAACTAGTAGTTCCCAATTGCGAGTATAGGTCAGTACCTGAGCAACAATCGTGTGCATGGAGTGGGCATGAAGGAATGGAAGAATCTTTTAAACAACTGACAGATACAGCCCACGATATCTCATCTAATCCTTCTTCCGATTCAGATAAACTTACGGCTCGTCTTGGACTAGTTCGGATTTCCTTGTCTGATGAACTGGTTCGGCCAGTGCCCACTGTATTCGCAAGACAGCCGGTAGTCTCGGACACCGCAGCAACTGGACTACCGGGTGACCTTGCAGGCAACGTCGGATGGCCAATTGCACCCGTGCCGTCCTTCAAGTTCTTCCATTTGCTGCCATCAAACCAACTTCATCGATTACCCCACTCTTATGTTTCGTCCTCTCTTTCAAGAAGGCAAAAGAGATCGGTACCCTCCTGAGATCTCGGTCAATCGTCCCTTTGCCAACGATGGCTCCTTCACCAACGATTTGGCGCGCGGCTTTGCCAACCAAAAACCATCGTACGACGTTGCTACTACTCTCCAAGAGATTGATGGAGACTTGGCCTTCCGAGCTTCACGCCTTCATTGGCAAGACGCCTCCAAGGTGTTGGCGCGGTTGGGTCGAGCAGCCGCTGTATAAAATGCTCGACGCCGAGTACGATGCTCCCCCAGTACACTCTCATTCGACATCACGAACACGAAGGTTCCAGCAGCGTTCACTATGGACAGCCCGAATGGATTTTACAATCAAGTATGGTCGTCTAATGTATGATTCTTTTTTTTTTTTTTTTTCGTAGCCTCAGCTCGACTCAACGCACAACCCCTCAGGATATGATTACGTTCAACAGGTTTCTTATTGACGAAAAGGAGGTCGTCTGCCATTGGGTGGACAACTGGACAATCTGCAACGATCCAGTAAAGGCAAAGAACTTCAAGGCCCACCTACATCATAAACACGGTATTACGTCTGATTCCCAACTATATTCGTGTCGCTGGCACGAATGCTCCAGCGCGCCAATGAAGAAGTCGAGCCTCGAAAGACACACGAGGGAACAGCACGTCCCTGTGAAGTGGGCGTGCCCGCACTGTCCCCAAACGTTCACGAGGGACACTACCTTGTTGGAGCATATTGGACGGACTCATGAACACGCATAATTCCCGTAAGTGTGTAACTACCCATATGCGATAGGTAAATTATAACGAATTCCAGGCAACGGAATCACACTCTTCTTGATCGCATCAACCCTGCCGGGGAAGCCCTTCAAGCTATACTACTGCCTTCTAATGATTCGATACCTACCTCTTATTGATCTACCCTCACTTATTAGTCTACTCTCATCTCTCTAATCCCGGACACCATCGGATATAGTGTTTTTCGCTTTCAGTATGACACTGGATCTGTGGCACTATACGTTGAGGTATGAACCGTTTTCTAATTGATTGCGTAACTCTTGCCCTCCACAAGCAGTCACAGTTCATGCATCATGGCTTCACTTCTGGTTCGTTCTAGCGCTGACATCCGACGCGCACCAATCGAGGTTTGTCTGTGCGATGGCTACACGTGCTAGCTTGGCCATGCAGTACGACAACGTTTCCCGATCACCCCGAGCCCGGTCTTCTCCTCGGGCTTTCTTACTCACCCGTTGGCAGTTTACCATCCAATTACAAGCCAGTGTTGTTGGAAAACGATCATGCCAAGGTTACATTGGAATTGGGTTCCTTATCGATTGATCCGCCCTCCAAGCCATACGTAAAAAAGTAAGTTGGCGCCGAAAGAGGAGGCAGCGCTCCATCATGCATCATGCATCATGCCTCGTGGGGCTTGGCTATTGGCAAACCGCAGCTGGCGACGAAGAACACAACGTTCTCGGCTCAATTCAATGCCCATCCCTGCTCTTTCTGTCTGTCCATGTGCCTTGTCCAGCTTACCAGCCAACCCACGTTCTATCGATTGCAATTATTCACACTTGCGAGTCCCACAGGAATTGCATGGTACCACGGAATTAGGGGAACATGTATCCGGAACGGCCTGCCAGACCCGGGGGTTGGCAGGTTGGTGGAATCTCCACGTAATAACGCTCATTCCGGTAACCTGGATATGGTGATGGGCGTGTTCGCTTCCTTTGGTCCCCTCCACTCACCAATAGTGGCAGCCCCGTCTAAGACTCGTTGCCAACCCTACAACTTTGACAGCACGGATGGGGACCAACGTTGAAATCCTTATCGGCCGGACATCCCCTGGACGTCAGCGGTGTGTTGGCAGGGCGGCCCGATCAGTTTGCATAGTCACTTCCAGTGAAGGTTCTTTGAAGGTGAGCTCTGGATAAAAGGTAGGATGCTTATACCTCAGTGGCCTACACGCAATCCACTCACAACAGAACCTCATAACAATGTCGAATCTCTTCAATCGCCAGCTTTGTTTCAGAAGTCAAGCTTCCGCCGATGAGGTTATTGCTGAATTTTCTCGGCAAGTTCTGGACTGGAATTCTTACCGAAACCTGGTTTTGACGAGTAACCATTACCGTTGCAGTGTCTGGCCTACCGACTATACCATTGACTGGTTAACAGAAGCATCAGGGACAATCCCTGGTAATCTGCGTGGTGCCTTGTCCGCTTCTCAGGTACTGACGACTTCTGGTGTTAGATGTTGCTTGTGATTCATGGACACCTCATGAAAACTCCCTGGGCATGCACGGTCCTAAGTCTGTTTGGTCTGCAGATCACCTTGCTTGTCCAGCTGCAGCAAGTATATCGAACCAGATCGACGCACAATTTTTTAGTGCTTCATTTTTGCATCAGCCTTCCCCTCCTGGCAGCGTGGTGCACTATTGGCCATCACCTCCTCCCCAGGCAACTCTCGATAGGTTTAGGGAGACTCTCATTCCGCACTCGGCCCACACTGTACTGGCACCACCAGAGTGTCATCCCACCCCGAGACCGACCGCTCGTTCACCGAGCAAACGCGTCAGCGCGTCCCGATTTCTAACTCAATCCGTCCCTCCTCGCTCCCGGCGCACACCCTATGCTCTAGGCCCCGACATCACCAAACAGAGCGATCTATCTACCTCCTACCAATGTCACTGGATTGATGGCACTAGGACCTGCAGCGCAGTCGTGACAGGTACCAAAGGTGCGATCGCGCAACATTTGCAAACGGAGCATGCGGTCCGACTCAAGGCCGACAAGACAGCCCAAGTCTGTCTCTGGGAGGAGTGTCAGAAACCGATGCGGGGGGAAAGCATTGCACGTCATGTTCTTACCGTGCACATGCAGGACAAGGTACTCTGCCCGGATTGTGGGTCGCGTTTCGCTCGCGCAGACTCTATGCAGAGGCACCGGAGGACGTGCCATCCTGTCAAGGGGGAGCACGCATCTGACGCTCGCAAGGTGGGACCGAACTTGTCGTAGACTTCACGATCGTATCAAATCTCGGTGTAGATTCCATATTCCCTGGTCGGATGCTTTGGGTTGATCCTGGCGATGACATTGATACCACATGTCTCATTTTTCCACTGTAACACTTTCAATTCA
>QGOH01009867.1:5090-37028 GCA_003313155.1 Boletus sp. MG95 | reverse complement strand
CCCTATCGACGCGATGCAAATGATATGTTCCCCCACCACTTCCCCATGAAACACTCCCAGACCGATATGGCCGTTCGACAACATCGAAGATAGCACAGATATCGTCGACCTGCGGGGAGAACATGGAATCATGATATCGCGTAAGCGAACGGAAATGGTTCACATACGTTGCGCTCGGTCACGCGGGCATTGGGAGCCACGAATGGCTTTAGTGAAACCACTATTGCCCCCTCCTTGAGATCCAAGAATTTTGCTCTCAGCGCCTCGTTCACTACGAACAATCGAGACGGAGCATGTCCCTCAGATGCGACATGCCGAAGTGAGAGAGACAATGAGACACTCACGAGATTGTTGAAATACCTTGTTATTGACCAACACTACATCCGCCTCTCCCAGCAGCTCTGAGACTCGCTTGCTCTGCAACATATCACCTTCTTCGAGCTCGACGTCGCCAGAGCGTATACCCCACATCCGACACCGTTTTTGAAATTGCTTCCATTGTTGCCTTGCAACATCCGCAGGACCCTCCAAGAGTTCGATGCCGTAGCTCCGACATCCTGTCTGGAGGGATGCCTGTAGCAATACGTTGCCTACCCCTGAGCCAAGGTCCATGAGGAGAGACGAAGAATTAAGACCCGTAGCGGTGATAATATCCGAAGTAAAGCTGGGCATTAGCTCCCCGTACACCTCGCTCGAGAATGCTTCATAGCGATGCAAGTTTTTGATGTTAGGGCCTACACACCGCTGATACGTTTCGTCTACTATCCGCAACATGACCTTTTCGGGGATTGCCCTTGGGTGTGACCATGAGCGCACAGCAGACGTTAATACATTGGGTGGGGCGGGAAGGAATACGTCTGATGGGAGGGGTGGGTATTTGAGTGAACGGAGAAGTTGGTTTATACTTTCGAGAGTAGAGAGAAAGAGCGGGCCGTCATGTCGACGGATGGCACGTTGGAGCAATCGAAGGTAATCTGGTCGAGCAAGATCGTTATGTGATTGGGGCGGATTTGGGGGTTCTGATGGGGCGTCGAGGAGATTGGAAGTATCTGAAGGGTCGGGACGCGTTGACTGAGAGGGGGAAGGGGGTGGAGTGTCGTCGGAGAGTGATTCAGTGGGTAACGATCCAAATAACGCTTTCTGCGCGGGGCTAAGGTAGACTGGAGGATGGTTAACGAAGACCGTAAAGGATGAAAGGCTGGGCATACAATCGATGATAGTATATAGCGACTGTTCCAAACACATGATGGGGTTATAATGGTCCTTATCCTTAGGTGCCAGTAACATAAATCTACGTGGTGTCGAGAAGATGAAAACCGTGACACGCGGACGACAATGCGCTGGAACACGCACTTTTCATTAGCATAATTATTAGGATACTCTAAATCAGCAGTTGGAAAACTCTCGACTTCGAAAGACTTATCGTCTGGATCGTCGGGATTCTTAAAGTCTTCCGCGCAGAATGAGCACTCTCGCAGGCACGGCACCTCACAGAAAACTCACAGATTTTGTATGTCTTTACCAGGCTCCGCACGACATGAGCAGCGCTAACGAAGTCATCCCCAGGATGCCCGTCCTCGACTGACCACCATTCCCTGGTAAGCACTTTGGCAGGGGGCGGGAACACCGAAGTAGAACGTGATCTGTCGGAACGATAGATAGGCTCGTCCAACGCGACGCTCCTTTGTCTGCTCTCCCCCCTCGAAGATGAGTCCGAGGTGCGCGCCCTGGTGCTAGCACGTTTCTTGATCTTGCGTGGAGGGGTCACGCACCCCGGGGGATCGACGAGGGTGGGTGCACGGTGGCGTTTCGAGGAAGAGGAAGCGGAGACGGAGGTGTCACGGGAGGGAGAAGGGAGATCGAGCTCGGATGTGTCTGTGAGTGGGCTGGAGGGGGCAGAGAGGGAGTCGGGGGAGGAGGCGGGTGGGCAGGACGACGTGTCGTGGGGCTGGGGTGCCTGTGCTTCCAGCTCGCGCTGTTGGGTCTTCCACGCCCGTCGCGTGGTCACGCAGATCTCTGGTGCCGCCATGTCGTCCTCTGCCACTGGCCAGCGTTTTTTTCTCGTCCACGGCCTGCTATCGGAGTCGCTTCGGATGTAGGATCACTCATTTGTGGCAGTGTCGCGTCCCTTCACGTGAGATCACATGATTGCTCAAGCACGTGACACATATCAGCAACACACGATACCCTCCCCACTTGGCTTGATTCATGTCCAAAGACACGCAGGACGACCCCTCGAAAAAGGGCAAGAAAGTAGACCTCGCCAGTGGCCGACCCCCACACTCGCAAGGCATCGATAGAGGTCTGTCCCTCCATCTCACCGAATCCACCATATTGACCCAGTGCGAACAAGTTAGCTGAGAAGAAGAAAAGAGAAAAAAAGAAAAAGCGACGAAGCACTCCCAACGATGAAGCACCTGCTCCCGTCCCCAATGTCGACATCAGACCCCCTCCGATGGCTATAGGTATGCCATCGTC
This sequence comes from Boletus sp. MG95, assembly GCA_003313155.1. Lineage (NCBI taxonomy): Eukaryota > Fungi > Basidiomycota > Agaricomycetes > Boletales > Boletaceae > Boletus > Boletus sp. MG95. The sequence goes on along the minus strand of QGOH01009867.1, from coordinate 34,550 downwards.
ATCTTCAGGCCCCTGGGCCCCGAATAATTTCATGCAGACAAAGATGACTCGGCCCAATCTTCCGAAAAGGAGAGGGACCGAAGGAAGTCAAAGAAAAAGTCGAAAGGAGTCAGTGCAACCAATTCCCAAAAACCCGTGTCAGCAGAACAAGCAGCGATAGATATACGTGAGTACAAGTTCTATTATCCCTTCGCTTGTGTGCTACATACTCTCTGTCAGATGCACCGTTACCAGATACCACCATAGAAAATAAAAAGGATCGCAAGCGCAAGCGCCATCCCGAAGGCAACGCAAACGACACGAACACCCAAGAACCAAGTCCACCCAAAAAACAAAAGAAAGAGAAACGAGACAAGCGAGCCGAATCTGGGTCTCATACTCAGTCATCTACATTTGCCACTTCGTCGGAGGGGACCCCTGCCTTACCACCTCCAGTACAAATAACCATGACGCCTGCCAGCTCCACTGATGCTTCCGCCTTTCTCACCAAGCATTCTGTCACCATCCATACACCCCCCTCTGTCCTACCCGTTATCCCCGTCATCTCTTTTGACCAGCTCCAGGTCCCAGACGCTCTTAAAGTGGCTTTCAACAACTTCAAAGAACCCACTCCGATTCAGGCATGTGCGTGGCCTCCAGCTTTGCGGGGACACGATGTAGTGGGTATCGCCGAGACAGGAAGGTATGTCCCGTTGAATGCTGTGTGCTCTAGGGCATTGGTTATACCATTGCCCATGTCCGTTACCGAAATTGACTAATTGTGGAACAGTGGGAAGACGTTGGCGTTTGGCATACCTGCCCTCGCCCGACTCATATCCGTACCGTCTTTAGACGTCGTAAAACCCAAAAAGTCAAAGCCAAAATCCGCGAATTTAGTGTCCGTTCTCGTCGTAGCCCCAACCCGTGAACTCGCACTTCAGACCCACGACACTCTGTCAGCTCTTGGTGCTCCTTTCAACATGGCCAGTGTTGCCGTTTTCGGAGGTGTTGACAAAGCGTCGCAGATAAATGCTCTTAGGAATGGGGATAAGGACGGAAAAGTAACAAGGATCGTCGTCGGGACGCCGGGGAGGATATTAGATCTAGTTGACGCGGGTGCTTGCGATCTGTCGAGGTGTGTTTACATTTCCAGGATGCTCTACCCCTGTCTCAACTTTGCTTTGCAATGTTAGAGTCACCTATCTGGTGCTCGACGAGGCTGATAGGATGCTTGATCGCGGGTTTGAGAACGACATTAGAAAGATCATCTCCTATACAATGCAAGGAGCTGATCGGCAGACAATGATGTGTACGTTCCTGACTGCTGCTCCTGCCAGTTACCTGGACGCTCATGACTCCGACAGTCAGCGCAACGTGGCCCGAAGCAGTGCGGAAGCTTGCGAGCACGTTCCAGCGGGATCCTGTACGCGTCACAGTGGGCAGCGACGATTTAACAGCGAACAGCCGTGTCGAGCAAGCCATAGAAGTATTTGACGATCCTCGGGACAAGGAGTACGTCCGTCGTTTCGCATCACCATGTCTACACTCTTTCATTCTTTGAGAACACTCACCAACTTTCCAGCTCTCGTTTGGCGCAAACGCTGAAAACGCTCTCTCACAAGAAAACATCTACGAAAGGCTCTCCCGAAGCTCGCATTCTTGTCTTTGCGCTCTATAAAAAGGAGGCATCGCGGGTTGCATCAACACTTCACAAACATGGATATTCCGTTGGTGCACTCCACGGCGACATGTCGCAATCCGCACGTCTGGACGCTCTGGAGAAATTCAAGAGCGGTGAAACGGGGTTATTAGTGGCTACAGATGTGGCAGCAAGGGGATTGGATATTCCAAACGTTGGGGCTGTCATTAATTACACCTTCCCACTGACCATTGAGGATTATATTCACCGGATCGGAAGAACTGGTGAGCCACCGTTTCACGGTCAAATGACGAGTCGCTCCACACGCTCCAACTGACGTATTCTTGAATCACCCACAGGCCGGGGTGGATGCAGCGGAAAATCGATCACGTTCTTTACGGGAGAGAACCACGAACGAGCTCTCGCTGGCGAACTAGCTCGCGTGCTCCGAGACTCTCATTTTGACGAGATGGCAGACAGATTGCAGAAATTCCCGATGACGATCAAGAAGAAGACACACAGTTCGTACGGGGCATTCTTCAGGGATGATGTCGCGGGCACGGCGACAAAGATTGTATTTGATTGAGCGGGCGGTGGGCGAGCGGGGAATGAATGATGGGGCCGCATCCTCACGCTGTAATTGATGGGAAACAAGGCGTTGAGCGTATGGGCCGGGTTTGATATCTACGACCCAGTCCGCATGGTACTTGCTCTCAGACTCGCGACAACGGTACATGTCCGCTTGAACGAGCATCGGATGGTTTCAATGTTCCTGCCAAGTGCGGAGCCTGAGATTGCTGAAACGAGGGCGCTGAGGCTGAGCCGGCTCGTTCGACACGCACTGCTACGACCAGGGCTTGTTTCTGGACTCGTTAAGCTCAGTCGACCGAGGTGGCCCTTGTCGACCACGTCAACGGACTTGTTGGATTGGTCTAGCAGGAGACGTACCTCATTGGGTGCTGGCAAGGGCGTCACACGGAGACAGCACAGCACGATCACTGGCTATTAGCCAGAGCGTCACTGCAATCATCCACCCTCGCCTCCCTGTTCTGTCCATCCAGTGCCAGCACGCCTCACCGCAGCCGCGCAGCTTCGTTACTTTCGCCTCCAGGCCTATTTTAGTGCCAACCTCGACCCACCCGAACAGCCAGCGACCATGATGGGCCTTTTCAGCCAGGCAGGCTCCCATATCCGTAGGGCACGAGGCTTGTCCGTGGAAGATAGGGCACCTGAGGATACTGAACCTGATGATACATCAATCCTGTGTGTCTTTTTGTCTTTCCCTTTCTATTCCCCCCGTCTTTGTCAGATCATCTCTACACCTCGTCATCTATCCTTCCCGTCGCTCATGGGTTACACCGACGCTGACTACCAATGCAGCGACGAGAATGAGGGCTCAATCATCACCTCTCTGATTTCCCAACTTAGGTCTGCCTCCGTTCGTCCTCGCCCCCACCTTGCCCTTGCTAAAACCGCTTCTCCATTTCCAGAGTAGGTATGGACCTCTCAAAGGTGACATTCCCTACCTTTGTTCTCGAGCCTCGCAGTATGCTCGAACGTATCACGGACTTCATGTCCCACCCGGACCTCATCTTTGGGTAAGGGTATCTCGTTGCTTCCTTATGTCATCACCACAGTGCCCTAAGGCCCGTTCGTTTCTTTCCTTTCTCTGTGTTCGCTCGGTTCTCGTGTTGGCGTGTCCTCCTGCGCGTCTCGTGACCAACGACGTCCCTCCGCCATCATCGTGCCGCCAAATTTAGTGCGGATAATTGCATAGACCCCGAAGAAAGATTCATTCGCGTACTGCAGTATTATCTCGCGGGATGGCATATCAAGCCAAAGGGTGTCAAGAAACCGTACGTCCCTCGTCCCTCTCCACCACCACGGACGAGGGCTAACCATCAGTCATAGATATAACCCCGTACTCGGGGAGTTCTTTCGTTGCCGGTATGATTACTCAAACGGCACACGAGGTTTCTTTGTTGCAGAGCAAGGCAGGTCCCTGTACATCTGGCATTTGTCGCCGCTGACTAAACCCCCTGTACGCGTCACCTACAGTATCCCACCATCCTCCGATCTCCGCCTTCTTTTACATATCGCCCGAGAACCGTCTCAGTATCGTCGGCGAACTGAGACCCAAATCCAAGTTTTTGGGAAACAGCGTCTCGACAACGATGGAGGGCGAGAACCGAATAACGCTGTTGGGTAAGCCTGACGACGGAGGTACGTGTTTTCGTCTCTCTGCACGTGACCATCTCCTATCCATCACCCAGAGTACGTCGTCACCATGCCGAACATGTACGCACGCGGTATTTTGTTTGGAAAGATGGTCCTGGAGCTCGGGGATACCTGCACCGTCAAAAACGAGAGACGTCGATTATCTTGTGATCTTGAATTCAAGACCAAGGTAAGTCCATTCCGGTCCGTGAGTCCGCATGGCTGCCTAACCTCAGCCCTCGCACGTTCAGGGTTTCTTTTCTGGCACGTACAACGCGATCGTAGGACGCGTGCGTAGGGCTGGCCATGACATTGGTGAAGTCTCGGGAAGATGGAGCCACGTTATGGAATTCAAGGGTAACGCAGTGCGTACAACCCCTTCAACTACCTTGAATCCATTGTCCACATGTCATTGACGCTTCCCCTTACCTGCGTCGACCTTTTTTTTTCCACTGCGCGGTGGTGAAACCAGAATGGAACGAAACGCGTCCTGTTTGACGTTGCCAAAGATGGGCAGAACATTGCGCCGAAATACATCGCACCGGAAGACGAGCAGGAACCGTATGAATCTAGACGGTACGTCATCTCATCCCCTCATCTCCACTCCCCTCCCCCCAGTTCCCCCCCTCGTCCGACTTTTTTTTTTTTTGGCTTTGGATACCAATTTGAGAAAAATGAATGTTGCGTTCTCCCCTGTAGACTATGGTACAAAGTCACGCAGGCGATTGAGGCCAAAGACATGGAGGCGGCCACCCGAGCAAAGACCGCCATCGAGGACGCCCAACGTGACCTTCGCCGTCGACGTGATGAAAGCAATGAGATTTTCGTTCCTAGATACTTTGAACTTCGGGATGGGAGGTGGTACCCAAAGTTGTGGTGCGTCCCCTTGCCGTGTCAGGAAACGTAGCCTTATCCATCGAATTTGCTTTTTGGTCCACATCGACCGTGTTTTTGCACCGCAACATCGAATAGTATTCCACAAGACGCCTCAGATACAGCAATACAAACTGTAGAATCCTGGATATGGCCCAGTGCATAAATGTTTTTTTTTTTTTTGCGCAATTTGTTACAATCCATATCCCATCCCATCGTCGTTTCTTTTTTTGACCCCCTTCCTGCTCCAGTTAACCCACACAATTCACACAACTAATGCATCCATTGGATTTGTACCTTGTAGCAACAATTGAAGGGTATATAAAGTGGCCATGATTTCCTGTGAGTCGATGCAAACAAGGGGATTAAGATGCCGAAGGAGGGCGGGTTAGATACGTGGTGGTTGTGTGAAGGGTAAAATACCAACAAAAGGTATGAACATGAGTAAGAAGAGAATGCGCGAGAAACCGAGCCAAAGCGAAAACCAGACTATTAGATCAAGGATATATATATCCAAAGTGAGATCCATGAAGTACGAAATGAGGCATAACGGGTATTGTACAGTGTTTCTTACCGAAAGCTCACCTACGACCACCACCCTTCCTGATCCACGGTCGGCGTGAGGGAGACAGTACTGGGCGTAGGCGACGCAACGGACTGCGCTCTAAATGTGGACGCTACAGATTGGAGTTTGTACGACGGCGTCGGGGCAGCTCTTCTCACGTAGGACGCCGCAAATCCTAGATTAGGATACCGTTGTCTCGGTGCATGCATGGAATCCCAGACGGAGGACTGCGGAGGGGTATCGCTGCGTGTGGCCGGAGTTCCGTTGACACGTCCAGCAGGTGTGCGTGAGCGGTCGCCGCCGAAGACAGTGCTCGCACGTGAGTCGGGGCGCGGCGGCGAAGTGTTCTTGCCAAGCGCAGGATTGCCATACGGCGGCAAGTTGGTCACGGCAGAAAGAGTCTGGGCCTTCGCTTTGCTAAGATCTGCGTCTAGACGGGCCAACTGAGACTCGAGGCCGGAAATCTGATCACGAAGTTTATGTTCGCGATCCTGTGCAGGCGCATTGCGTTAGCAGGCCAATTTTCAGAATCATACGACGACGAGGTTGAAAAAGTACCTTGACCAAGCGATCTTCAGCCTCCTTCTCTTCGAGTTGCAGCTTTGCAAGTGAATAGTCGGCATCCAGCTGTACATGCGCCTGCTCCACGTCGTGCAACTTGTTCCTCGTCGTCTCCAAGTCACTCTCATATTCCCTCGCGCGTCTCTCCCACTCACTCGCCCGTTGCTGCGCCTGTATGAGGCTTTGCTTCGCGGCACTCGCGGCACGGTCGCTATTGGCAGCACGAAGTTCTTGATCACGTACCCGCTTCTGGAGAGCCGAATATTCAGACTCGAGTTGCCGCTGCTGATCGCGTGCACGCTTGAGTTCTCTGAGCTCGTCTTCGGCGGCCTGTGACCTGAAATTCGTAAGGGCCTCAATTTGTTCGGTGGCACGACGGAGATCTTCCCAATGACTGTGTTGAGCGATGAGAGACTCGTGTTCCTGTCGAAGAAGCCTGAGCGATTGTGCAGTGAGTTCTCTCTCGTGTTCTGCCGTCTTGACTTGGATTTGAACATCACCCAGCTGATGATACTAGTTCAATTCATTGCACGGAAAAAATGGAGCAAACACGTACCTGAGCCTTGAGCGTCTGTTGTTCAACAGTAGCGTCCTTGTTTGCCTTCTCTAGCTCAGCAATGCGCTCCTGGTTCGACTGAGCAGCCACGTCCGACGTCTTTAATCTCGCCAAACTTTGTGCAAGCGCGTCCTCGAGGTTCGAATTGCGGAGCCCCACCGCCGAGACCTCAGAGGCATGAGTACTTATTGCAACTTGCAAGTCCTCCACTTGCCCACGCAGCCTATCGCGGTCATTCTCGGCATCCTTGAGTCGCTCATTCAAGTTATCTTTCTCAACACGAACTTGACCATGCGCTCCACGTGCTTTTGCCAGCTGTACTTGGAGATCGTTGTTTGCTGCTTTCAACTTACGAATCTCCTCTGCATCACACTTGGCAGCATCACGTGAGACTGCGAACTCGGCGTGTGCATTTTGCAACACAGTCACAGCAGCGGTGAGTGACTCGGGGAAAGCATCGAGGCGATGAGTGAGGGCTTGATGGAATGCCTTTTGCAATGCGACGAGATCGTCCTTTTGTGCGAGCATCGTGTTCTGCCCATTCGCGACAGTTTCAACAGTGGTCTGGAGCAGGTGAAGAGTAGAGAGCACTGCTGCGCTTGTTTCGGAGGTTGTTAATTGTGACGACCCCGCAGGCGTTGACCGAGCCGCTTCGACAGCACGTTCAAGATTCTCGAATTGAGAGGGAAGGCTAGATGCGAGAGTTGCCAAGTCGGCGTACTTCGCAGCGAGATCGTCATTCTTGGCGGAGAGAGACGCCTGAGACGCTGCCAAGGTATCGAGCTTCGGTGCAACATCCTTGATAGACTGTAAACCTCCAAGTACGCTCTCAGCGACTCTGCCCGAGACTGAATCCACATTAAACGCCTTGTCACGGTTGGCAAGGCGCGCGTCAAGGCGCTCAACGACGAGGTCAGCGACCTGCTCCTTGATCTCGTGCGCGTCAATCGGTGCGATGACTCGACGAACTTCGGAGGTGATCTGGGCAATGACCGAATTCGTGTCCAGTGTAGATGGTGAAGGTAGCATGGGGAGCAGGCTCTCCACAATGAGGCCTGCTGTCTCGCGCTTGTCTGCAGCGAGGTCGATGAGTTGCTCAATGTTTGGTTTGACAGCCTGGCTGAGTCTGGCAGTGAGCACATCATAATCGACCGTCTCTGGACGTAAAGCCTTCAGATGTGGACTGAGAGCAGTCAGAATTTCCTCGATGAGCGCGTTCTTTTCATATTGATCCGCAAACGGTCGAGTGTCAATCTTGTTCGAAAGCTGGCCGAGTGTGTTGAGGACAACCTGAAGGTTGCGATGGTTAATCTGATCAATGATCGGAACGAGCTCCATGCTGTTCGATGGCGCAGCTGGAGACTGAGCTTCCTCAATGCGGGAGACAGCCTCACGGAGTTCCGTTTGCAAGAGTAAGAGGTTTTCAGCGTGCCCTCGTTGTACCACGTCGCGGATGAGTTCGAGGTCTAGTTCACCACGAGCATCCATCTGACTGTCGTCAAGTCCCCTCGCCGCGGACTCTTGAAGTTGCGTCCGAAAGAGGGCAACAACTTCCGCGATCGCATCCTCAGTGGCAGGACTGATCGATGCTGCAGCTGTTTCACGAGACTGGGCAATTTCTAAGCGAAGCATCTGGAACTTTTCATCCAACACCACCGCAATCTTGTCTTCGAGTGCTTGTGCTTCGAGACGCTTCGTAAGATTGATAGCGGGTATCGACACATTGGACAGCGACGAATTGTGCGCACTGTGCATGGCAGGCAACGACGAACGGCGCTTGATCGCAGGAGTGAAGATATCTGGTGAGTCAACGCTCTCGCGCTTGAGGCCAGGATCTGTGACAAGGCGCGACCGGGACCTGTTTGCAGACATGGAAATGGCTGGCACTGCCAAATCGTCAAGGGAGGGACGTTGTGAATGATCGAAAATTTCACGTGAGCCAAGTCGCGAGCGAACAGTTCGTCGCGTTTTTTCATCTCCGACAAGGGCTTTGAATACGCCAGCGGGGACAGTGTTGGTCGAAGGAGGATTCTTGAAGTCCAAAGGAATGGGTGCACGTTTCGGCTTCGTGACCGCGACTACCGGAAGATGCTCTTCATCGCTCTTTGGTTCCTCACTATCGTTATCGGGCAAGCCTTCCTTATCAAGCTCTGTTCCTTCCGGTTCCTCAGTACGATGCATCGAGTTGCTTGGGAAGCCGGAGAAAGTAAGGGGTTGCAATGGACCGGCACTCGCATGCAAATCCTGCGATCCTGACACGCGCGGTGAGCTGGGTGCAGTGTGGCGGATGCTGCGGGGCGTGTCATCCACTGGTGGGAACCGGAATGATGCCATATTTTCTTTGCCACTATCGTCGGTTCCGTCATCCGATACAGTGGTGTGGGAACCACGTCGTTGCCTTTTTTCCCTACCTTGTTGGGCGCGTGCTGGCGAAGGCTTGACAGGCGGAACAGGGAGGGGACGCGAAGCAGGTGAGACAGGGAAAGCGAGTTGCGGTAGGCCGGGAGGAGGGCGGAAAGTGAATCCGGTTGGCTTGAACTCCTGTGCTGCTGCGTTAAGTGGCTTGCCAAACGAGGGTAAGCGTGCGTGACCCAATGCCGGTGCTGGTGGCGGAGGAACCCCATCCAGAGAACCCCATGGGGTTGATCCTCGGCTGGCACCGAACACAAACGGCTTTGCATGGGGATTGAGCGCAGCAGAAGGTGGGGCAAGAGGCACAAAATGCTGCTCGACGACAACTTGATTAGAACCAGAGCGAGAGTGTGCCGCTGCTGGGTCATGCACGGTGAGCTGTGCCGAAGGATCCCTGGAGTGTGGGAGAGGTGGGAGAGGTCGACGTCCCGGAGTCGAAGTCGACGATGGGCCGAGGGTGAAGTCCACAGGATCCAAGCCGAGGAACGCTGCTCTCTGCTCTGCGTGCATCTCGTCTTCACTTGGATTCGAGACCAGATCGTAGTCGCGGCGAACCCGCAAACCAAAGACGTTGCTTGGGGGAGCAGGGAAATTGGGCAAGCGTCTCGGAGTCTCCATCTCTTGGTTCCTTTGACGAAGTAGACGACGTTGCATCCGGTCATGACGGGCTCGCTCCTCGTCCGAAGGGTTGGACCATTCACCAATGCTCTCCTAGGAAAAATCAGTATGCACGACAAAAATAAGCACCAGGAGCCGGGCAGGCTTACCTCATCGTCCGAGTCCAAGCGCACGTCTTCGGATCCGGTCCACTCACCAACAGCCTCCTTATCCAAATCATCAATAATCGGATTGCCTATTGGACTCCTGATTGGCACCATATCCACTTGCTCTGGCATAGCCACGTCGTGAATGCCTCCAACGGAACACAATGAGAGTGCGTGGGATAGCCTCGAAACATGTCTTGAATGAACTCTACTTGTTGCAACAGGAGTCATCCCTTCAGGCTCAGTCGTTGGTTGGCTGGGAGCACGAACAAGGCCGAGAGCATCCTCGTTGTTTGGTGGCTTTTGCTCCATGTCTGCATCAAGGAGAGGCTCCTCCTCTTCTGGCTCTTCCTCTTCTGGTATATCAAGGCCAAATCCACGGACAAAGTCTGGCCGGCTGCTTCCCCGACTGATACTAGGAGGAGCAAGAGACGGTATCGACATGGGCACGCGACCCTGTGGTGCGTGGATCCTATCGATAGGGTATGGTATATGGCTTTCAACGTCCTGTTCGATACATTCGGAGCCCAGAACGGCACTCGGACCAAAAGGATTGAAGGATGCGGCAGAAGTGTAGAACGACGGGTGCATCGGAGGTGGCGGATGTGCGAATGAGAGACTGTGACCATGCCTATTTTGAAGTCGGGGGAGTAATTGCGACCCGGGGGAAGGCGTCAGGTCCAACGTTTGTTGAGGCGAACTCGTCAATGAATTTGCGGCCGAAGCATTCTGGGACTGCTGCAACTTGTTCAATTTGAAAAAGAGCAGCGATGGATCTGCTGGTGATGATATCTACGAACGGTTGAGCACGCAATTCCCCATGCTAACCCAACGAGGCACTGACCGAAGCAGCACGAGCATGTGGTGCATGGAGAGAGACTGAACCACCTATACCTCGTTCAACACCCAATTTCTCCAGCTTTTCTTCCATGACTCGCTGCTTTATTGCATCCCAAGCGACCTGGCGGGAAGACTAGTCAACGGACCACGTGCAGCACTAAACGTGTTGCGTACCTTTCCGGGCAAGAACACGTCGACGGTATCAGGGATGCTGTGCCGCCAATTATCTGGAGGATATGGTTCCGCAGTCGTGATCTCTGGGGGTATCACTACAGGGTCTTCATGACTGGTCGTGGGCATGGGAGTACGCGCCCACGGAGGCCGACTAGGTGGCCGGTGCTCCGTACCAGGTACTGTTTCCACTGGCAAATTGACGATCACTTTTTTCCCCTTTTGAACAGATGGTGGTGGAGCTGGGGGAAGTGGGCTGTGTTTTCGACCTGGACCCCCCAAATGTGCCTTAGGCGGACCTCCGATACTGACACTGGGTGTACGTCTATTCCTAGGGATGAAAGGCTGCCCGAAAGGCGGCACGACCATTGGGAAACCTTGGCCGAGAGGCGTTATGGGAATGGCAGTCGGTGGCAGAAAGCCGGGGAAGTGTGCGACGCTTGAGTGACCTCTATGATGCTGGTAAGTGGGACGACCTGGGGCATTTGGGGGCTGCGGGGGGAAGAATGGCTGCATAGGTGTCTGGAGCGAGGGGGGCGCGATCTGAAAAGGCGGGGGGGCGTAGCTCTGCATAATGGACGTTGGGACGCCCGGTGAGAACATGGGCTGTCTCCCATCAAAGGGCTGCTGCATGTTGAGCGGAGGAGGAATGTTGAGACGAGGCAGAGGAAGCTGCTGCAGTGGTTGTGCAGCCATTCGACGCGGATAGGGTGCTCGCGCGGAGGATCGTCCGCACTAAGGTGAACTAAGCTGGGAGAAGGATCAGTCTCGATGATACGGCGGGTATCGAGGAACACGAGAGAGAGGCGCCGCACGCGAACGTCGACGTGGACGAGAGGAAGGACCTGCCCAGACAAAAAAAAAAAGGGACAAGAATTGAAACGAATCAAAGCAGAGAATTGAAACCAGGTTGTGCCGGTGATTCAGTCTCTCGCTTGTACACACGTGTCCCTCCATTTCATCAAATCCTATCTTAACTTAGAACGACAGCGAAATACAGTAAGTACTACGAGCACGCGAAGAAAAGCCGTTTACTCTCCATACATATCCTCCTCGGCATCCCCATCAGAGTCCGACTCAATCTCGATGTATTTCTTGGCCTTGCCCCTCGTTGCACGCGTCGGTGCAGCCGGATGCGCCTCTACCACGTCGCTTATCACCCCCTCGTCCACATCGCTTTCCACCTTTTTCTTCCACGCAGGCTTCTTCGCAGCCGCAGGTTTGTTCCCCGAGGGCTTCCGCGCTGTGGCCTTCTTTGGCGCTTCTGAAGCCCCAGCCTTGCCGAAGAAATCAGTCATAGCCGCTTGTGCCGTCTTTATCTTCTTTGCCGCCGGTCGTATGTACGCCTCCTCATCGCTCTCACTGTCATCCACGGGACTTGCGGTATTGCGTCAGATATAGCGTTTCAACCAAAGATAGTAGACGTACGACTTTCGCTTCAGTGCATCCTCGGCTTTGACCTTTCCTTTGCCTTTGCCTTGCGCGGCGGGTGAATCAGCCATCTCGATGTCCGAGTCCGAGTCCACCTTCACGGGTTTCTTCGCTGCAGCCTTCTTTCTCACAGGTACATCTGAAACCTCAATCTCCGACTCTGATTTCACCTTGGCAGGCGCCTTTTTGACTGGTACCTTCTTGGGAGCAAGAGCAGGCTTCTCGTCTTCACCTTCATTCTTTGAGGGCCCCGCGACAGCAGGCTTTAGCTTCGGCTCCGCCTTTTTCTTAGCTGCAGCCTTTGTGGGTTTAAAGTCGTCCTCCGAGTCATCCGAACCAAAGGCTTTGCGTCCGGTCAGCGACTTTCGGTGTTTAAGCGTAGCTTGCTTCTTCTTGATCTTCTTCCCGTTGGCATCAAGCAACGTCTTGTTATCAAAGTCTTGGCATGATTTCTGTAGTAAAGCGCTCACTATGTTTGGAGAACAACAACTCGATTCACACTTACGTCCCATTCCTTCAGGAAACTATCTAGATCGTCGTTCCAGAGTGAGATGGGAGTACGCTCGAGCAGCGCGAGGAGTTCGGCCTCCTTGTCCGCGGCTTGTTGCAAGAGTTTCTCAATCTAGTAGTCACTGGGTCAGACGACAGTAAACTGAGGACCGGCCTGCGCAGGCATACCTTCTCCTTTGTCAAACTCCAAATAGCCATGCCCAACAGGTAGTCGTAATCTGTTGAACCGGGAACATCCTCCCCCGCCTCGTCCTCGTCAGGGTTAATAACATCCTCAGTCTCACCCGCTGCTTTCGCCTTGGTCACCTTGGGGAATGCACGGAATTTGAGTTGGCGCAAGTCAGCCATGATATCCGTTTTCTTCCGGTTCGACACGACCAGTTCCTTCTCGATAATCATCTTGACGAAACGCGCCTGGTTAGAGAGCTTCTCGTACTGCAGTTGGAGCTCGTTGGCCATGTAATCCTGGGTCCCACCATTTCCGTCAGCCCCGAGAAATGTCAAACCATACCCTACGTACCTTTCGCTTTTGATAGTATGCCAGACGTTGAGGGTAAAACTCTTCGATGATCTCTTCGGGCGACGAGTATTTCTGAATCTTGCCCTCAAAATTAAAACACATCATGTTGCCCGTATTGATTTTGCTCGTCAGCTTGAAGAACTCGATCAAACCTTGCTCCTCGGCCTTCTCGAGATCCTTCGCAGCCATCGTGATGACAAAGTGGATGTTGACGTTATCGTGGTGTTCTTTGTAGTCCTGTTTATCATCCTGACTCAACGAAATGTGCGTGAATGCTAAGTACGATACCTTGATAACACCGTCCCCTTTCTCACCGATCATGGCTTCTAACTCGGCCTTGTAGGACTGCGTCCACTTGTGAATGGGTAACTCGGTGATTTCAACGGTCGTGTCATTGATCTTGTTCACGACACCGACGACATCGTATTTATGTTCGCCAACCTTCTTGATAACGCCCTTGAACCCTCGCCACCAAGGGAGCATGGGGATCATCTCTTCACCAGCCATCAGCCGCCGAAGGTTGGCGACAATATCCTCTGGATTATAGCACGGAATGGAAGTACTCCATCCTATCGGGCGGCGTTCAGTAATCGCATTGGTACCAAAGAAAGTGGTACTCACCTGTTCCTATACCTTCCGTGCCATTGACGAGCACCATTGGGATGATAGGCATATAATACTCTGGTTCGATCCAATCGTTATCTTCTTTTAGATACGTCAACAGTGGCCCATCTTCCGGATTGAACATTGTCCTCGTCAAGGGTGCTAACTCAGTGAATATATACCTGGCCGAGGCATGGTCTTTACCACCCATATCACGCGTTCCGAATTGACCATTCGGTAGTAGGAGGTTCGAGTTATTCGAGCCGACGTAGTCCTGAGCAAGATTGACGATGGTCATGGTCAGCGAGGCTTCACCGTGGTGGTACGCTGCAACTTCGGAAATATAACCGACGAGCTGAGCAACTTTGATCTCTTTCTTGAGCTTGCGTTTGAAGCATCCCCAGATTACCTTTCGCTGGCCAGGTTTGAGACCATCCACTACTGACGGAATAGATCGGACGTTGTCGGCCATCGAGAACAGAATCAACTCTCTGTTGATGAAATCCGAGAATGAGATCTCGTCCATGTTGTGATCGAGGTATGTCCCGGGCTGCAGGCGAGTCAGACAGTACTGGCACTTGAACGTATTTCGGCTTACCTTGAACTGGCGGAGCCACTCTTTCCGTTCATCAGCTTTTTTCTTGCTGAATGCGAGGTCGATGAGTTCCTTATCGCCGTCTTGAGTAGAAGCGAACGGGATCATATGTTTTGCCATATTGCTGAAGTAGTAACGCGCATCAGCGTCGCTGCTTGTCCCAAGGCCCTGTCATATTCTCCAATGAGCGGGATGCAAACCCAAACCACAGGAAGAACGAACCTTGTAGTACTTCGAGTCCCACTTGTGCGCGTCATGCGTTCCCTCCAGCCATTGCTCATATTCGGGTATGGTGAAGAAATCGATTCGCTGCTTTCCTTTGCTTACCCGCACGATAGGTGTCACGAACTCGACAAGAAAATTGGGGATTTTGAGCAACGACGGGTAGAAATGGTCCAAGAAATTGATAAGAAGGCCCTTGATATGCGAGCCGTCGTGATCCTATATTGTGATTCCGGAGTCAGCCTAGGGTTTTACAAGCAAATCGGAACCTGACCTGATCTGTCATAATCATCAGCCGACCGTACCGTAAACTGCTAACATTGGTATACTCCTTGTTATGCTGTAAACCCATGATTTTCTTAATGTTCTGGACTTCTTCGTTCTTCATGATCTGGTCATGCTTAGCTTCTCGTACATTCAGCAACTTTCCTCGCAAGGGGAAGACACCGAAGTGATCGCGCCCGACGACACCAAGACCGGCAACTGCGAGCGCCTTGGCGGAGTCTCCTTCCGTTAAAATGAGAGTACATCGATCAGCGTTCCTCGTTCCGGCATTGTTGGCGTCAGCTAGCTTGGTCATGCCGGCGAGGCTATCGCAGGGGTTAGGTCGGAAACAGCGCGTAAATAAGGCCTACTCGCCGGTTGCGCTTCGTTCCATCGGTCTTCTTGATTTGTTGGTCTGCCTTGAACTTGGCCCAGTTTAGCACATTATCAATAATGGAGGATTTCAAAACTGGAAGGCGCTATATGAGCCTTGGAATCACAGATATAATTCAGACTAACCTTTCTTCATAAAATCCTCAGACAAGACTGGCTTCGTACCAAACTTGGACGCGGTCAGCGTTAGTGTCTCTTTCGTCTGACTGTCGAACGTAGGGTTCTCGACGAGGGCGTTTACAAAGATCCACATATGGTTCTTGATCTGTGCAGGCTTGACCTTGGCACCCTTGTTCTTCTTCTCGATAGCAGCAATAAGGTTCTTGGCGACTTGATCGGCCATAAGCGTAACATGGCTACCGCCTTTAGTCGTTGCAATCGAGTTCGCAAACGAGACCTGTTGGAACGTCCCTTCCGAGACAGCAAATGCGACCTCCCAGCGCGGGCTAATTTGTTCGTAGATCATAGTCGATTTCGTCTGTGCAGCACCTCCGGAAGTGGCGGCTGCCTCTGCGGCGGCGGACTCAAGGTACATCTCCACGTACTGCTTGAAGTTCTTGATCTTCAAACGTTCGTCATTGAGATAGACCTTGACATCTTTGACCGTGCCAGCCATATCATAGACGCGCCTCTTGAGGAGGGACAGCGTGTCCTCGTCGATACGCTCCATTCCAAAACGCTTCAGGTCGGGCCTAAAGGTAACCCTGGTATACTCCTCCCCTCTTCCGTTCTTCGTAATTTTGGCAGCTCCACACTTGCTCATGTTATTCGTCCATGTCTGTTTATACTTTTGGCCCGAGTTCTTGTCGGCGGTATCGATCGTGAATTCGTGCGAGTAAATGTTAGCTAGTTTGGCTCCGTAACCATTACGACCACCCGTCAGTTTCTTTTCGTCATCGTCATAGTTGGAAGACGACAGCAGATGACCAAAGATGAGTTCGGGAATATAAATCTTCTCCTTGCTGTGCATCTCGATGGGTATACCGCGACCGTTGTTGTAGACGGATATTGTTCCTTCATCTACGTCGATGTTGATTTTGAGCGTGTCCATATTGCGATCATTGATCTCGAGAGAATTTAGGTCAAGTAACATATCTCATGAAGTAGCATACATACCTTGTTATCCGCCGCGTTGACGAGAATTTCGTCTACAATCTTGAAAAAGCCCGGAACAAACCTGACTTCACGGTGTACCACACGCTTGCTCTCAGAATCATATGTCCACATTAACTGAGTGACAGTCTCCACGCTTCCAATGTACGAATCAGGCCGTTTGAGAATATGTTCGAGTTGAGTTAACTAGTTCAGAGACAGGGTGAGCAAGCATCACGGTAGAACGGGACAACGCACACCTTTGTGTAGGTTTCCGACGCTGTTTTCTTCTTTCCATTCGTCGTGGGAGCGGGGACTCGCACGGCGCCCTCGTTATCGGAGTCACCGTCATCCTCGTCAACATTTGAGGCGTCTGAGGCACTCTCGTGGGCACTGTCATCCTTCGTTGCGAGTACTTTCTTCTTCGCTTTTGGTTTCGGAGCGGACTTGGTTGTCTTCACAGCAGGCTTTGGAGCAGTTTTCTTACTGGGAGCTTTGGCCTAAGGCAGATGAGTGGCAGAGTGAGCACGCGACAAGGTGACGGGAAAAGGAACGAGAATGCTCACGATCTTCTTTGCTGGGGGCGAGTAGTCATCACTCTCTGTGCCCGAGACGTTATCGAGGTCGAAGTTCTCTGCTTCTGACGAGCTCATCGTCGAAAGTCGCGTTGCGTGCCAGATGACCGTGTCGTAGTACTAGGACGCGGTTCATTCACTCAAATCACGCGTTAGTCTGAACACGTGACACCTGTCAGCGCGTAGTTAGCCGAATCTCACCTTAGCGTAAAAAGCGGTAGATTGTCCCGCATCTCTCCCCCCCGCCGGTTTGTCTGCGGCCATGGCGCGAGGCTGGCATGTCCACGCAATTCGTACGGCGGGGTACCTTCCATCGGCGTCTTTGTGTGCATTCCCGTTCGCCTTTGGTCGCTCATGTCTTGTCCTGTTCTTAGCCTGAGTATCTCCATTCTTTACTTTAATTGGCTTATTGGTCAAGTGTTCCTTTAGTCATTCTACCGTACTCCATTTTCTTTCCCATTCCCATTTTCCTTTCACTGTTGAGCTGGTGAGGTGTCATCACCTGAGTTTATTAATGTTAAGTGTAGTTGGCCATCACAAAGTGTGGCAGAATGGAAGATTCGTAAGATGGAAATTAAAGAAGCATGTAATGAGATGAGATGTGTCCACAGCATTGCAAAGAGAAATGAAATAATATCGTCTGTAATGACAATCTAATCAGATAAGATAAGATAAGATAATGACCTATCTATCAGTGAATCCATTGAACATTGAAGGAATGGTTATAACACATCCATTCTTCTCGAGTGTTTCAAGAAACCCGAAAATTTATTTGGGAAGATAGTACTCATGTTGAACAGCACAGCAACTACTTTGCAACAATCAGAACAACTGTATACTAGTAGATAATATCTCACTGTGGCTGGTGACACATACTAATCATATCATTGGCATTCATGGCCGCATTTTGATATTGCTCACAATCAGACTCTGTTTTGAAAAAGTTGTATATCAATGCACACCCACCCAAAGAAATCAAACGTGGAGAACGACAACCCCACAAACTGACCTTGTAGGCCTGTACATCACCCATGAACTTGGTCGCCGTCGTGTCCGCACACACCCAGAGCTAAGTTCCCCATCTCAGTCAGCACACATCACGTTCATACGCGTCGACAGGAACACTGCCTACCTCTTTTGCCACGTTGGTGATGAACCGCTCGTCATGCGAAATTATGATCACACCACCATTCCATGAATTCAGCGCAGCCATCAGTGCATCAAGACCCTGCGTGCGTCCGTCAGTCTTTACGCACTTTCCTTTCTCCTCAAAGACGCAAGATAGACGCAAGGGTCAAAGACAGACCTCGATATCGAGATGGTTCGTGGGTTCGTCGAGCAGCAGAATGTGCGGGTTCATCAACGAAAGCGCTGCAAACGCCACACGTGATTTCTGACCTCCAGACAGCGTACCGATCAACTGCAACCTGTCACACGAAAGAGAGCCCAGTAAGTTCCATCCAGCCGGTGTGGTGCAAAAAAAGAGCAGAGACCCTACCCTGTCATGCCACTAATCTGGAAATTACCGAGATGGTTTCTGTATTCTTGTTCCGTTTTGCCAGGGAATCTGGAAGCTAAGAATTGGACCGGCGACACGGCTGGATTGAGCGTGTCGACGTGGTGTTGAGCAAAGTAGCCTCTAAGGTTGAACAGTTGGCTCGAGTCTGGAGGGTAACATGAAAGCTTACACTCGTAGGCGACCATTCTTGTTGAGGTCCCCACTTAGAGGCCTTAGTTCTCCGGTCAGTAGCTTGATACTAACATATCCATGAGCATCCTCGGACATGAAACAAAACCCTGGGTCCTTACAGCGTCGATTTTCCCGCTCCGTTTGGGCCCACCACGGCAATTCGAGAATCTAGGCCAACATCGATATCGAGATTCTTGAGAAGAATCTGGTCTGGGCTATATCCAAAGTTGACACCTGATAATTGGAGCAACGGTGGCGATATTTTCTCTGTACCCGGGAATCTGCGACACCTTCGTCAGAACATGGACGATATAGGTTGGCAAGGGAGCATAAACTTGAATGTTTCTTTCTCGTCTTCCTCTGGTGGTTCGAGATCCGGCAGCTAGAAAGCATTTTTCGTAAGTCCAACTGTCTGAGATCAAATCTCAATAACCAACCTTTTCCAAAATTTTGATTCTCGCTTGCGCCTGCGCAGCTGAG
This sequence comes from Boletus sp. MG95, assembly GCA_003313155.1. Classification (NCBI taxonomy): domain Eukaryota; kingdom Fungi; phylum Basidiomycota; class Agaricomycetes; order Boletales; family Boletaceae; genus Boletus; species Boletus sp. MG95. The sequence continues at coordinate 15,598 of QGOH01009867.1, read as the reverse complement.
TTCCACCATGATATCAAAACTTGACGCTCCGAAAAAGTGAGCGCAGCGGCCTACCTCGATTAGCGTTATATCTCCACCTGTCGATGAATGCTTGCAAATGCTTGCGGTATTCCATCTGTGTTTCATACTCTTTCCGCATGTTCCGATCACGTTCTGACTTGGTAGAATAGAATTGGGTAAAGTTTCTGAACAAGATGGACGAGTCAGGGTACACGATTCCCTCCGAAATGTCATCACATACCCTTTATAATAATCTAAGCGCCCAGAATGTTGGTGGATGATGTCAGTCGCAACAGCGTCCCTACAAGCACCATCAGTTTGCAAACCGAAACTAACATTGTTGTGCTCAACTCACAGGAAGGCACGATCGTGTGACACGATGAGGAGTGTTCCTGTCCACGTTTGGAGATAGTCCTCTAGCCAAGCCAAAGCATTCAAATCGATGTGGTTGGAAGGCTCATCAAGTAACAACAAAGCTGGCTACCAACCTGTTAGTCGACCACAGATACGAATGAATTGTGGGGACCTATACCTTCACAAATAGTGCTCGAGCAAGCGCTAGACGCATGCTGAATAAAAATGAGTACATAATTTATTGCCCAACTGTTCGATGATACAGACCGCCAACCTCCTGAAAATGATTTTGTCGGTCTCGCCTGATCAGCTTCAGAAAAACCGAGACCTGCAAATGGACGGTTTCTCGGTATGATGTCAGTCAGTCCCTCCGCTCGGCTCACCTGCCAGAAGCGCCGCGGCTCGGGAAGGACCACTTTCCGCATCCATGTCACTCAACCGGGCGTGTACCTCGGCTAGCCTCGTTGCGGCCTCTTCCCTTGCATCTTCGAATCGCTTGTCGTCTCCCGCGCTGTCGAGCTCAGCAAGCTTTGTATTGAGGAGAGTTTCCTCTTTTAACAGATGGTCTCTCCAAACGTCGGCTTTCAGGACAGAGTCAAGGGCCGTAGTATCGTCACCGACGATCTAAACGTAGTGAATGTGAATGTATGGCCAGAGGAAAGCGACACGGCACGAAACATACTTCCTGTTCCACGAACAGAATGGTGATATGCGCTGGTATCGGTAGTTCACGCATAGCAATGTGTCGGAGTAATGTCGACTTTCCGACACCTGGTCAATTGGTGTCATGAAATGAGTTGTAACTCGGGAGCGAAGATACTCGCCGTTTCGTCCAATCAAACCATAGCGGCGACCATACGCGAGCGTCAGACTTGCACCCGACCTTGAAACAACAAATCAGAACATGACACAGACTGCTCCGCATGTCAATCATGCGCATACAGGATACGATTGGAAGCAAAGTTGACGTCAATAGACGGGAGATGAATATCCTTGCTCTTGTTCTTTGCGGCCGCAGCAGCTTCGATGGGATTGATCTAATATTCGTGGATGTCACATCAGAATCAGCTACGTGAGCATGACGGCCATGATCTTACCTTCATAAACATTTCTTCGTAATTTTGCTGAGATACAATATGATGAGACGGATCCTTGACATTATCGGGGGAGAGCAGGGCTCACCTGTTTGCGATGCTGATCGAGCAACTTGGACCCCTCATACAGATCCCGGCGAGCACGTTTCTCGATCTTGGCCTGCCCAAGCAAAGCAAAGAGAAAAGAGAAAAGACACATCAACCCTCCGTTTCTTCAGCCCACCGAACGAGGACAGCCGCGCACACCTTGATTTTGGCTTCCTGTTTCTCCAGTTTCTTGACGTCGACGCGGGATGCCCTGTGCGCAACGATACATATCACGTTTATATCACACATTCCATCCGTCCCCCTACTACGCGCACAAAAAGCACCCGCAGCACAGCACTCACTTTCCCTTGTTGATGCTCTCAAGGTCGACGCCTTCCCCGAGACCGATCGTGGTTGATACCGCGCCGAGCTTGCTCAGGTCGACGACCTTGTCCAGCTTCATCAATTTTGGACGAGTGCTGTTCCGGGCACGCGCGGCCAGCTGTTCAGAAAGCAGGTCCCGGAGTCGGGCCATGAGCTTTTGTACATCGTCTGGACGATCTCGTCCAAGGGAGCTGAGCAGGTCGTTGGCCACCTGAAGGACGTCTTCGTCTTCGCCGGCATCGTCGACAAGGTATCCAGAGATGTACTGGACGATCAGTTCTTCTGTCCCGGGGAATATGGAACGTATTTCTTCCGCTACTTCCAGCGATGTCATAGGAGGTCGATGTTGAGTTGCGAGGAACGGTGTGGTGAGTCGAATGACCATACTTGGAAAGTAATTTGCAAGCCCGACGAGTATTACAATCAAGGTATGTATCGTAGATATATGGTGAGATATGCCAAAGTAAGCAGAGTTCTAGAAGCACACTATGATAGTCACAACACAACGTTCACGGTGATAGAAGTGGCATAGGGTGGCGCATAGGAGGAAGACATGGGGGTATGGAATATGGACCGCGAGTGATGCAAGGACGGCAAGCAAAACAAGCAAGGGTATGAAGCGAGGGTATGAACACTGCAGGGGTACAACAAAAAGTCAATAAAGTTTAAGAAAGCAAGCGAAACAGATTCAAAAAGTAGACAAGCGACAAGGACCGTGCCAAATGTTCTCGGGGAGATTCCGATCCTGCCGGAATCGATACTGGAATGCTAGTCACAAAAATAGAATGAGACCACATGACCATGCTCGAAAGAGAGAACGTGACCGACCTCCGTCTCGCACGATTGGATTCATGCGTCGGCGACGCTCCTCAGCATCCTCGCGTTCTATTTCGACCTCATACTGGGCTTTGCAGCCAGGTATGCGGAACCCGATTCTGGGTGGGGAGTTCTTTGGCTCCCAGCGACCTCCGCCGGTGGCCTTGCAAATGATGCTCGACCGACGTAAAGGGTAGGCATCCAGCTCGCCAAAGGATGGCTCGGAAGGCTCTAGATCTGACGGGACAACAATCACGGCCGAAGGGAAAGGAAATTGCCGTGTGCTCAATTGGGACGAACTCCGCTTAACGCCAACATCCCTTGGCAAAAAGGTCGATTGCTCGACCGGAGAGGCACAGATGGAGGAAGTCGGTGATGGAGAGGCGGTAGAAGAGACTGATGTGACCAACATGGGGGTTGATGGTCTTGTGTCAGGGGTGCGTGGGGAACCGTGAATCTGGTCCCAACATTCGTCACAGACCTTTGCCAAGCTGACAGGCGAGGCAGGACTGTCAAAGGCAGAAATAGCCACGTGACGCGGAGGGTGGAGAAAATCAAGATTCGAAACGTCGAGGAGGTGGGTGAGCCTCGAGGTACAACGGTGACAAAAGACACCGCCACACTTTCTGCAGTGCTGATCGGCAAAATGAGTGTCGACACCCAAGAGGAAACATGAACAAGACACGAACATGGCGGCGTTCAAGAACGGTGAACTTGACGCGACAGTAAAAGTTGTCGCAAGTAGAGGCTAGCGTGTCAGGCTGACATGGGTGAGATGCTGTGCACTGGAGTTGGACGAGCACGCTCACCTTCCACAGGTTCTTGGGGAGGAGGACAGCAAGGTGCTCGTTGGCACGCGGGGTCGTAGGCGGGGATAGTCGTGCACGCCGCGCGCGTGTGGGTCGTGATGAGGCTGTGCAAAAGCAGGTGAGCGCGCTACACAAACAGACAGGGTTGAGACGCACTGAGCTCTGGCAATGAGGAGGCGTCAGACGAGTAGTCGAAATTGGAAGAGAAGGCGTGAAACCTCGCCACGGAAGCCTGTGCTTTGGTGGCGAGGTCGGCGAGGTTGGATGCAACCAGAGACATGTGAAGTCGAAAGGAGGTGACTGGTGAAGAGCAACAAAACACCGGAGAGGCGGAGACAGATGGCTTCAAATTGACAACTGTCTCCGTCGCAACAAGTACCAAGATATATCAATCACCCGCCCATACGCATGGGAAAATTATCATCAAAATGCGCCGCACATTTACGTAAGGACTCCTTAAGCTCGGCCTTCCGTCTAAATTATGGAGAAGGACAAGCATCCCGTTCGAACGCCCCTCCGTGCACCATCGCACCCGCTAGCTTCTGCTCCCCCGCAATTCACCTCCAGTCCCGTCTTGAGCAGGAGTGCCGGACTCACTCCGCGGAGCGCTGGCTCAACGATAATCAGCGGGTCGCCAGCCCTCTCCTTTTATGGCACCCGTCATCATCCGCCCCCCGTCGTCCCTGAACGGGTCTCTCATGCATTCGGAACTCAGCTCATTGGTTGAACAGGTGTTTCAGCAGCGCCTGAGAATTCTCCCGATGTTTTACCCACTCGTTCATGCTTCCTGTCGTCCCAAACAGATTTCGATTTGATCAGCCACGCGAGCTGTAGCACTGCTTCAGTGCTTCTGAGAGAAGCTACTAGTAACCAAGTGGTTGAGCTCGCGTGATCGTTGGTGTGGCAAGCACGAGCAACATGGCAACTCCCGTCGTTAAAATTGCTAGTGCTTAACCCGCATGCAGTCTTCAACTCTTACTCAATCTGCCCACCATCAAACATGCAGCTCGACGTGTCAATGACTACCCCAGACACACCAGAGAGGTCAAAAACACTGGTCGAAAAATTTGTGTGTGCGCAGTTTTGTACAAATTACATACTACAGCGTCGTACTACTGCCAAACTCAGCGCACTTATTGTACTTGTCAAACACGAGGTTAGATAACCGAACGTATTGAACGCCGCTCCATGTAGTCCATATACGGCCTATGGGTATACCAGCAGTCAAACTCTGAATCTTGAACGAAATTCATGAAACGTGCTGGCAAGTTCGCCAAAATTGCCTACGACGTACTGACAGTCCACGTAACTCAATCCAGCGTCAAGAATCAACCATTCGTCTCGAATCTCGACCTCTTCGCTCCCAGTGGCGACTCCAACACCTGCATCCGCTTCGGTCCGTCAAACCCATCCCTCTCGACAGATATGACGTTAGTAGGTCCGGTTGTCCGATACAATCCTTGCATCCCTGAGGGTCCTTCCTCGGAAACTTCTCCGTCCCTACCGTGGTAAAGTAAGGGTTGACCATACCTCGAAGATACCGCACCGCCATCCTCCCCTGGACGCTTGGGTGTGTGAAACAACTCATGTCCACCCCTGACTCCCTGCCATGAAGATAATCCAAACCTCCCATCCTTGGGTGTCATGAAAGGTAATCCAAACCTTATCCCTCGAGATGGCGTTGACGTGGGATCAAACGGAGGCTCGTCGATGTCAGTCGACGACGATGGCTCCAGGCCCAGGGAGCGGCCCGGTGTCATGCCATACACCCGCACCATATCTCCGAATGCCGAGGCTGTATTGAACTGTGGCGTACGTGGGTCCCCACGGGACGATGAAGACGATGGTTCGTCCCATGAAGATCCTGAAGGGGCGTGTGGAGCGTGTTGCGTTCGCGGAGGCGTCATCGGCGGTCTCATTGACCTCGTCCAAGGCGTCGCAGACGATGGATTGAGCCCTGCACCGAGAAATAGTGGGTCGTACCCTTCCAGACCAGCACTACCACGGCTGCCGCCACCATGCTCTCCATCATCCGTCGGTACGAACGTCGGTTCTGACAGCGGTACGACGACTGGCGGCGGCGTCTTTACCTCGACGCAGTTGGCACAGAACCAAGGATCCTCCTCCCTGCCTAGCTCCGACGTACTCTGGATCCCAATGCACTCCAGATGATACCATGTCTGACAAGCATCACACTGTACAAGTGGGCGGCCGTCGTCTCGTCCCTGACAGATACACAGAGTGTCGTTATCATCGCTGTCAGCGATACGATCGGTGTTCCGACGGCGTAAGAGACGGAGCTGGACGGCCCGTATAGACTTCTTGGATAGCAGGGCAGTTTTGGCATCCGCCGGGTCGCTGGGAATGACAGAAAGCGTCATCGAGCCACGTCGGCGGTCCTTGGAATGGGAAAGGAGTGGATACATCTTGCCTTGACCTGGTCGAGGGCTTCGCGAAGATGTTTCATCGGGACTACGTCGACTCGATAATGAATGCCCTTCTTCCATGTCGTCCTCGTCAGAGTCCCTATTGAGGAAGCTTTCAAGATATCGTAGGCGTTCTTCTCGTTCCGCACTTGAAAGTCCATTCTGTGTCGACAAACGGAACCGCCACGGAAACTCCGTATCCGGCCAGTTCGGCCCATCAGAGGTACCATCTTCCGCAGGCGCAATACCGCCCTTGTCCACGTCCTGTTTCATATCCGCCGATATCTTTTTTCTTTTGCGTGACCCTTTCGCTTTTGGAGTGGGCTTAGACGGCGTTTGCGGCTCCGCAGGCTCAACCTTCATGAGTACCCTGCCACAGCCTTCGATCTCGACGGGGAATAATTGGGTGGTGGAGGACGACCCCCGCGGCGGATCAAGAAATGCAGCCAACCTGGTCTTCTTCCGCTTTTCGTCTTCAGTCAATACCAACCCAGAACCAAGTCCTTCTTCTTCCATTACACCACCAAGTCGATTCGGCGCTTCGGCATCCTCGTCGAGTTTCCACAAAGGTCTATCAGATCGCTAGACACGATCGAAACAGACCCGCGTCAGATGTGAGATCCAGCCCAGTCCCGTGGCATCGCTAGATTCCAGGCGAGACTGGAAAATGACAAGATCAACTCACATAACGCCCATACCCTCCAGCCATCAAACTCTCTTCAAAACTCTCTTCCGATGTCTCCTGGAACAGAGCAATCCGCTTCCCCTTGATAGGACTGTCGATGACACCCACGTTGGCTGATGACCATAACAAGGATCCGTCTTTACCTGCCAAATCGGAGGTAGGCGATGTTCCACCAGCCCCAGTGCTGGTTGAAGGTGCCAAGCGTTTCGTCCGTTTAAAGTAGTCAGGTCGGCGCGATTCGACTACCTGAGCGGACGCGAGATGATTTTCGATCAACTGGGCACGGATACGGGCAGCCTCACACCCAGGCTCGTCTTTTATCCTTTGTGATAGAAGGCTGGTCGTGGAGTCATCGGAACGCGCGTTATCGAGCCGGGACGACGAGGGTAGGGGTTGTTCAGTTGGTCTCGGCTGTACAGGTGTGGTAGGGCGAGATTGGAATCCAGGGGTTACGGGACGTGACGATGCTTGTCGTGAAGGGGTACGTGGCGGGGTGGATCCTCTAAAAGGTAGTATAAACGTGCTTATCATTGGAGTTTAATATGTTCACATACCGAGATCGCAAACCATCCTTTTTGCTTGGGCTATCGCTGCAACTGGCGTAAACTGTGTGTAAGCTGATCTACAAGGGGCTGGCTCACCCATCGTGGCTATTAGTACGCACAATCCAATGTGGTCCATTACTGCGAGACCGAGCTACGAGCGGGCTGCGATACGTGAGAACTACATTACGACCTGTGAGGCCATGCATACCTGGGTTCTGGTGTCGGAATCGAATGTGGTCGGAACGGTGGCGAAGAGGAAGCCCTACAGCCATCCATGTAAGACAAGTATGATACAGCGAATCCAGAAAACATACGCATGAGATCGGAACTCTGTCGGTAGCACAGTGGACTCTAGATCCGGTTGTAAACTACCATTTGCTAATTATAAATGACCGGGAGCTCCTAACATGGTTGGTGACTTACTTTCGCGTGGACGTAGGGGTTCTCGTAAGATGATAAAATGCCATATTTCCAGGACTAAAATGATCTCATGTCAACCATGTGCCAAGAGGGAGACCAATAGGAAGATAAAGAGTCCAAATCGTTGGGGAACAGTGAAGACGCTCAAAAAATGTACTGATGCCATACCTTTGTGGTGTGGGGAGGTGGGTTGACTTTTGGGACGCTCCCAGCGCACGGGCCATCCCGGAAGGGGTCTCGCTATACCATCCCGACGAGATTAGAATCTATATCACCATGCAGAGAGAGAGAGATCTGCGCACCTCGTAAGATCGCCAGGTTGATGTAGATTACCACTATTCTCGCTTCCAGGGGCTTGTGTGTGCATGTCCGAATATGATGGCCATCCGGCAAGGTCTGCAAGCAAACCTCTAGATTTGGACTTTACAGTAGTGATCACCCGGGGAGGAGACAGGACCGGGGATATTCTCTGCTCGTTGTTTGAGATGTGAGCGTCCGGATCCATACGCGGATCCATGAACAAGTGCACCGGGCTGGCTGACGATGCCGGGGAGCCGAATTGTGGTGTGCAATGTGCTGGTTGAGACGGCGAGCGGGCCTGGGGTCGACGATGGAAGAAGAAAAGGAGAGAAAAGTTGGTCGAAACAGCCTCTTACCACGGGAATGAGGCGAGACTCGAGACTGCAATTAGCTGACATAATGCAAAGACGATCGATGATTGGTCGACTAATTAGACAGCATTAGCCTCGGTCGTGTTGCTATGCTGCGAGATTCGCAGAGAACGATACGCGCCATCGAATTCTACAGTGGTATAGGTGTGTCCAGAGGTCGAATCTTCTCCGTTGGGTTCACCCTCCTTCTCAGGAGGTCTACATCTTGCGTTCCGTCGCAGCGGCATTCCAGGGGCAACTGTTGTAGCCGCTTACGACTGGGACCAGACCGCGTGCCGAGTGTACGCTGCAAACTTTGGCACGAACACTATCCACAAGGTCAGTTCCGTCTACCCCGCCGAACGCGCCGACGCCAGGGTAAGGCTGGGCTGATGCTGAATAGACAGATATTGCAACACTTACTTCTGCAGACCTCTCTCGACTGAATGCTGATCTGTGGCTTCTATCACCGTCATGCCAGCCATACACTGTACTCAACCCATTGGCCAAAGGAGCAGCTGATCCACGTTCACAGTCTTTCTTGCACCTCATAGACGATGTCTTGCCGGAACTATCGGCACGTGACATGCATCCACGTTACTTGCTCGTCGAGAACGTGGCCGGATTCCAGGTGCGTGAACGAGCCAAACGCCTAGCTAGTACTTTCTGAATCCGTACATAAGGAATCCACGACGCGACATCATCTCGTCTCAACCCTGCAAAGACTCGGGTATGTTACGGCGGAGCTCGCCTTGAATCCGCTGCAGTTCGGTATCCCAAACTCGCGGTTACGCTACTACCTGCTCGCGAAACTCTCTCCACTTAAATTCGTCGGCCTTGGTTCTACCAAGTCAGATCATTCGCTTACTCATATCCCACATCATGATCCTCACAATGAGTCCCGGCAAACGTTGCACACAACCTCACCACATCTGAGGCAGTATATAGACTTGATGATAGATGAGGAGACGTTTGCCCAGTTTAGGATTCCAGACCGTGTGTTGAACAAGTGGGGCCGCTTGTTTGATATCGTACTACCGTCTGGCACAAGAACTTGCTGTTTCACTAGAGGTAAGCGAACTTCTCTTTCTTGCAAATTAAACATTCACAAAGGTATTAGGGTACACTCGGCTTGTGGAACGCGCTGGTTCGATTCTCCAGATGAACGAAAACCTTGATGTGCGTCCTTTCAATCTACACTGATGAGTCTCGCCTATTTGCGCCCTAGACCACACAGGTTTTCGACTCGTTTCTCGGTGCACGTGCAAGTGGCGACGAAAACGCCGTGCGAATACTAGATCCTCTTTGCCTCCGATATCTTACACCCACAGAACTCCTCCGAATCTTCCACTTTACTGATACAAATTCATCTTCGGTCAATTTCATATGGCCATCAGGCGTGTCGACCAAGTCCAAGTACCGTTTGATCGGGAACAGTGTGAATGTGGAGGTGAGTTGGAACTTCCCCCCAAGTGGGACTGTAATAACTGTCATAGGTCTTACGGAGGTTGATTGTATATTTGTTTGCCGGAGCGGAGGGTGTAAATCAGACATAGCCGATGACAATTACATCCGAGAGCATGCAAAAAGCTATGTGACGTTATCGCTTGACTACTCTGCTACTATAACGATCAGCCATTTGAAACTCGGAACTGTGATTAGAGGATGGCTGACGAAGAAGGAAACAAATGAAGTTCGTCTCAATAAGCTTTTCAGAATCTCTGAGCTAAAAGACCGCAATGGTAGTGGAAACCAACACCATGGCTCAGCCTATCAGGTGGTGTCAATGTCTGGACTGGCCGGATGATGCATGATGCGCCGCCAGGCCCGGCCCCCCGATGCCGGAAAGGATATGTTGCGCAGACTGTCACTGTCCGCACTAGTTCCCCATTAATGAATCACTCTATTGTTGACGACCATGCCCTCCTCCAAATTCAGGCGAACGTTCATCATTGGCTGCGGCTCCACGGCGTTCATCAAGGTACTTCTCACTTACCTGTTTGTGATTGACGAGGAAGTTCATCACCATGGACTCCGTAGCCCAGGGGCGAGAGAACGACTGAAGAGGTGAGCCTCCCGTTTCTTTTTTCCTGTTCCAAAATCGACATATATCTACCCAAGATGGGTTTGGAAGCTGCGATAAAGGCCCTGCTTGACGCAGGTAAGGCACACCAAATTTGCCTACTGTAGACATATTGAAACATGACTTTTGAGGTATAACATACGATGATGTCGAGGCTGCTTTTGTCGGATATTGCTATGGTGAATCGACGAGTGGCCAAGTACGTTTTTCTATCA
>QGOH01009865.1:829-17823 GCA_003313155.1 Boletus sp. MG95 | reverse complement strand
TCTGTAACAGACAATTGAAGCCAAGTGGATGAGGCGCTAATATGGGGGACTCACCTGGATATCGACAACCATCGATCCAAGACGCTCCAAAGCACGGGGAGGGAGATTCCGAAACAACATTGCATCGTTCCTTCTTTGGATATCCGAGAGGTTTTCGAGAAATAACTGCTGTATCTCACGTTGTCGTTGGTCTCCAGGTAGCGAATGGTCCCCAACAGCGTTAGATAAAACTGAGGCCAATAACGACGAGTGACTAGCCCAAGTGTTTGGACTGACAAAAACATCCGGAAGGGTGAGGCAGATCCGCTGCACAGATAAGCACGCGAAGAAACTAAAGGACGAAACACTCACTTGTAAGAGTGTCTCTAACAATGCATCCAGCTTGACGAGCTGTCCCTGCGCTGATGACCGAATCTTCCGAGGGGAATGAGAGGAAGCTCACAGCAAACGACAATTAAACAACTGACCTCCGAAAGTTTGAGAATGCAGGCATCGGCGAATGGCTTGGTGAGCGCGCGGCTGACGAGCATGCCGTCTAGGTACTCGTCTGCAAGATGGGCCACGAAGCCAGCTTGCGCAAGATTGCATGTCACCATTTGTTGGACTAACCAAAAAAGAAACGTGCGTCTGTCGATAAGACCGTCTGCATAAAATGGCCGAAGTAGTCGGAGGCTATTGAGCCTGGATCAGCACATGGACAGCGTTATGTTCGAAAACTCACCAGTAAGTAAAACGCGAAACCCATCGATCACGAGACTCCGGGTCCGACAGCACCCCTTTGAACGATTGTTTAATATTCAGTCCTAGACGAGGTGCACTAGGAAGTGCAATTTCGGCGAGTTGTTTCTTGAGGTAGCTCGTCACGACGTTCGTCCAATCGATGCTGTACTGCGTGGGATTGTAGTTTGGCTTGTTCCGCAGACCCACCTGTAATGAGAGATCAGTTGCTATAAACCACGGAGTCATCTACCAACGAACCGTCTCGTTCGCACCAAGAACGCGTAAAAACCATACAGCACGGGGAATTGCGACGTTCTTCAACTGCAACAGGTCGAGAAGATCGTGACCCTTCGCCCCGTGTGGTACACTCTTACCAAGCTTGTGCAACGGAACATCATCCTTTGCGAGATCTTGAAACCAAGCCTGACGTTTTGCTTCGTTAAGAGTAACACGAGACGGCATCTTGAAGGTCCAGGGACTATCTGCGTCATGAGTAGAATGTCGTGTCAGACGCAAAGCAGCGAGCTCACGGAACGGCAGGGGTATTCTCAGCGCGGCGAGCGAATACCTCAGCCATTATGTTCTCCAGCTGCACGAGTGTTGCATGATCGAAGATGCGGTCTTGCTCAGCATTTGATTGGGAACACAGAGCCTCTGTGACACTGGAGATCTCTGACTGGTGAGAAGTGAGGGAGATGTCAACGAAAAGCATTCCTTATGCATACCTGAACATATGGACTGAGTATAAACCCGCTCTTGACATTAGCTTCAGACAAAACATCCTCATCCTGCCCAGGATATGGAGGGTGGAAACCAAGATATCCTGGAGAAGCCCTCTATTAGCTCGGGTGTATTTTCATGCTTGTGAGACTTTCCAACATCAGCTGATTGGTGGGATGGAGGCACCCATGGGGGCGGACGAGAGTCGTATATGGGGAGCGGGTTATCGTGTTTCGTGTTACTCTTCGTCATAAGCGAGATTAGAGGGGATGCTTGGATGGACTGCCGGGATTTTATACGGAGGTGGGCATATGATGGTATCGGACTCGTCAAAGTAGTGTGTCTAGTAGAACATAGCAAGCTCAACTCCCTAACCCTAATAACAAGAAAATGCTGTGCTGATCCAGACTTGGAGGACAAGCACGCATGCCTATCCAGAAGACGATGAAGCGTACAGACCAGTACCGATGTGATGCGACTAGTCATTAAAGCGAGGTGTGATATACTGGTCTGAGATACTACACGCAACAGCGCTCTCGTCAACCGAGTTTCGCGAGACGATCATCTGACCGCAGACGCCGCGCTCTTTTTCTGTTCTTTCAATTTTTCGATGCGCTACAATTATCACCATCGTCAGTCTCGACGAATGTTCGGAGAAAGACACGTACCAAACGCCGTTCCTCTTTCCTCCTCGCCATTTCGCTCGCCCTTTCTTCCTTGGACATGCCCGCGATCGACTTTGAAACGGATTCCGGATCTGCCGGTAGCGGGTGCGGTGATGATAGAGGGGTAGGTCGAGAACTAGAGGGGGGCGACACGGCGGTTGATTTGCTAGGCAAGCCACCCGATTTTCGAGCTTGGCCGTGGGTTCGAGGTTGGGGCGTCAGCGCACGAAAAGGGGGTTGAGGTGAACCCCACAAGGTTGACGTGGCCATGTTTGACGGGCTTGCTAGCGAGTCCATGGCGCCCCATTCATCTTCACCTAGACAGGGAGGTTGGTCAACGTGCGCTGTCCCATGAGGTCACGAATCGACGCACCCCTCGGGGAACTTGGACGTGAAGCACCAAATCCAAGGTCGGCCGCCGAGGTAAACTTTGACACTGCGACGGCAGGCGCACTCTCGAATGCACCTTGAAACGTAGACAAAGGTGAATACGTAAAACACTCCGATAGGTGCGAGAGCTTACTCCAATCTCCTTCGTCAGCATTCATGTCCATCAAGTCGTTATTACCCCAAGTATTATTTCCGCCTTCTTCGGCAGCAACCTGCTCAGCGAGCTGCACCGCAATCGCTTTCGCGTTCGTCTTACTTCCGCCGAGTTGAAGACCTTTCGATTGCGTAAAACTAGTTGAGGGGAGTGCTGGCGATTGGATATCCGCACCAGCGTCGATTAGTGCAGAGCCCTTATTGATAGGTGGTGTCGAGGTGCGCGCGTCAGAGATGCTCGCGATGGTGCTCTGCAAATCGCTCGGAGCAAGCTATGGAGGGAGCTCTGTGAGAAAAGAAGTGGGAGAATGTTGTAGATTTTACTTTTCTCCCGAGAGAAGACATGGCCCATCCAGCAAACGCTCCAGCGGCACCTGTGGCTGAGTTGACAAGACTTGCTTGCGTGAAAGCGCCTGGAATAGACAGGGGTACATTCATATTCCCCTCGCCCTCAACCAGTGCAGTTTCGGGCTACACAGCGATGAGCGCAATGAGCATGAAGCAGGGCAAGCAAGGAAGCTCGATCTTACCATGGACGCTGCGTGTGTTTCCAAGCGCTTCATGAATAGTTCCACCGCCTTGAAAGCTTGATCCCGCACGATTCTGGACGATGGTCAACGTAACACCACAACAACGAACTATGATCCTTACTTCTCTTTATCGAGCGTGGCTCCTACGACATTCGGAATTACCTTCGCAGCCACGTCCTCGATGTTGAAACATTCGTTAGTTGCTGTAAACGCCATCAACCCCGCCACCCGCGAGTGCAGAAATGGATCCTTGAGTGCTTTGGAGAACGCGGGCACGAGGACTTTTTGCTTGGTGTTGTAACCCAGGGTAGGCCCTAATCGCCCGATCAGAATGCACGTATTTGTTCTTATGGATGCTTCGGGGTCGCTTTGAAGGCGCGCGAGATGCCGGAGAAGATCATTGTTGAGAATGCGGTCACTGAGCTACATGCATAGAGGTTGTCAAAGGCGCGAGCGAGGATAAGATTGCAAAACGCACCTTTGGCGAAAGAAGGACAATCGCACGTATTGTCGCTTCGCGAATGACGGGAACCGTATCTGTAAACCCAGATTGCTAGTTCACCTCGATTAATATAACACGGCAAACATAAGAGTGAGGGCTCGCGTACAAGGTTGGGCCAGACTTTATCTACAACAGCTCTCTTGTCCAGTTTGTCCGCGTACTCGGAGAGATTGTCGAGGAGTGCCATTCGCGTGCCTCGATCTGGGCTTGCGAAGAGTCTGATAAGTGGTCCGAGGATTAGGGTTACGTATTCGTCCTGCGAAACATCCCTTCCAAACTGCAGAACTAAAGGAACAATTGTCGCGGCGGAAGCGCCTCCATACTCAAGTGCAGTCACGAGGGAAGGAAGGATGCGGAAAGAGGCAAACTCGGGAGGGAACGAGGAGGCGGATTCTTTCAGCGTGCTGCATTCGTTGTCGATAGATAAGCTCTTGGCCCCAAATGATATAATGCCCACTTACCGAAGAAGTGTGGCTTTCTCCGCTTCGTTTCCCAAGCTGAAGTTGTCGAGGCCGGCGCACATCTTCACCAATCGATTGCTGGAAAAGAACCCGGAACCTTCGCCAGCCGTCTCTGCCATGCCGGTATCCAGGAACGTTTTCGGCGTCACGCGACCCTTCGGATTCGGGTTGAGGAGCTTCTTGAAAGAAGGAAATACGGAAGGCGGAATAGAGCCGCGAGACGAAGGTTGAGGAGGTGGATGCGGAGGTTCTGCGGTCTCTGGTGGGGGATGGGTAGGATTGAAAACGGAATGCAGGAGCAGGCCAAGAGCATAACTGTCTGCAGCAGAGACAGGACCGCTGCGCGTATGGTCAGTGGGGTCATCAGGCGAGAAAGATAAACTTACTCCTTTAACGTGGACCAGCCGCTTTTCTTGACCTCAGGTGGCGCACAGCTCATCGATCCCGGTAGCATACCACACATTGTCTAGATCAAATCAACCACCGAGACGACTGGAGTAATATAGACTTACGTAGAGAACCGGATTATCGTCTTTGGGGTTGCTTAATACCTCGAAGCCACCAAGTTTCCACTCTCCGGAGGGTGATATGAAGATCGCATTCGGTCTAACGCTACCGTGGGTCGATGCAACGGAGTCGTTAATGAACGCAAGCGCGACCTAGTATCTTGTGTTTTCTAACAGAATAGTGTGCAGAGTCGATACACGACGTACCGATATCCGATGCAGCCCCCAAAGCAACCAATCCTGCCGCTCCTGCTGGCTTTTGGACGCCCATGCCTGCAATGCAACCGACAAAGGTCGGACACGCTCCGTCATGATGAGAATCGCGCTCTCCGATTCAACGACATCCATGAATTTGAGCACGTCAGGATGCCGGATAGTGCGTAGCTTCCGCAATGCATTCTTGGCGAGCGGGATCGTCGACTTGTTGGGCGGATGCACGAAGTCGTATTCGAAGACCGAAACGGGGCTTCCATCGTCCTAGGTACTGGTAAGGTCAGTTCGTATTGGGAACGGTGTGTGTGTGACAGTACACGTTTCGTGGCATCGTATAGGGCCCACAACGTTTCGCAAGAGGCGACCTTGGGACCGAGGGTAAAGGGTAGGTTGATGCCCGACTTTTGGACGAGGGTTGATACAGCTGCTGAGCCAAGATTGCGTAAATAGTCCATCGTTAGCACCCGAGTGGTGAGCGTCGTCCCAGACAGAGAATTGACACGCGTGTTGGGCTCACCTCGTTGACACCGGAAATAGAAATATACCAAGTCGCGCGTGATCCTCGTGTATTTACTAAGAAACTTCAACTTCTGATGAAAGGATTCATTTCCGACGATCATTACAATCAGACTGCAGTATCGTACTCAGAGCTCCGGTCTGGTAATCGGCAAGTCCTCCCTCTTTTCATAAATATCATAAACAGTTGGTGTCCCTGCAGCTTGGAGCTGGCGTGCAACGTTCTCCACCCCGGCGAAGACCCGGAGTAGGTTGCCTCCCGTCAAACCCGCGAGTTCGTATTTGTCCCAGCCCCGGCCATAAAGTTCAGCGATCTGGCGGAGGCTGAGATGATTGCCAAAGCACGAGGGGAAAAGCTTACGAGTGCAGGGTACTTTGAGACGTCTTCTAGTCCTTCAGGGGTTGATCCTATTCCGTCATAATCGGAACCGATACCAACGCTACGGGGGCAGGTTTGATTAATTTGATTGTTGACATGCTCCGGAAGCGATGACGACTCACTGTTTCTTCCCAGCAATCTTTGCAATGTGCTCGACGTGATCGGCTACGGTCTGAACGTTAGCCTCACCATCGGATGCGACAAATTGGGGTGCAAAGTTGACCTGTCAAGACATCAGGATAGCCGAACTGGGTGGAAAACGCGCGGAGCACACCATGATAATACCATCTCGCTGCCCCTTTCCTGTGCCAATCATACTGAGCACTTCATCGGGCACGTTGCGAGCCACGTTGTGGACGGCCCTCGCCGAGGAGTGGGACCAGATGACAGGTGCCTTGGAGTGCAATATTGCTTGCGTCGCAGTCAGGTCGGAAGTATGTGACAGGTCGACCAACATTCCAATTCGGTTCATCTCTTCAATAAGCTTGAATCCGATAGTACTAGATAGCAAGTCAGACGATCAGTAATATTGAGGATGGGAAGTCATGTTGCACCTCAAACCATAGTGCAGTGGAGCAATTTGTGTCAAATATCCACACGAATCAGCGAATGCATTGTGACATGTGTGTGTGAGAGTCACATATCGAACACCGAGTGCATAATACTGTCGGAGCACCGAGATAGAGTTTCCTAATTGGTGCGCTCTACGAATGGTCTTAGCGTGTCTGGCAATGAGAATAGAAACAGACTAGCCCCTCGACGCCGAGTAAGCTGGCAATCTTTCCCTGCGAGATGGATTCACGAATATCCTCCGAGCTGAGCGCATAGCTGAATGTCTAAAAAACTATAAGTCCTTGATCGGACAAACGAACAGAGACGAGCCTCACATCTGGATACTTCTCGATAAGACCTTTGGCGACATCAATTTGTTCAAGTGTATCGCTAAAATGGGCTGTTAAATTGAGTTCTATTAGAGAAACATTTGGAATGACATACCGCACTCTCCACGTAGAGGTTAAGAAATCCTTTCCCTCTTTTGAGCTCTCAGCGCAAGGCACGTATACAGACCTGCACCAAAGCTAAATCGGTTCGAGCGTGAAGTAGTTGATGAAAAGCATACCAAAAGAATCCGCCTACTTTTCCTTCTCGGAGACGAGGGATATCGACGTGCATTGGTACCCTGACATCCAGCGGAATATCAGAGACGTTGTTTCGCCAACCAATCCTCGCAAAATACGGTAGATCTGGAGAATCATATAGACATGATTGAAAGACCTAAGATTCCGACCGACCAATATGACCATCCTGTGCGGAACATCAGCCACAGAGCAAACCAAAGAAGCAAGTACGCACGATAACAGGGGCAGAGTCGAGCAACCTCCGCGCAGCAAGATTCGGATCCCTGGGTAGCTTTCCGGACCAACCATGATCCCTGAGATGACCGGGGTCAACAAGAGCGAGTATGACGCCAACGATGGAGACCACGCCCAAGGCAGCCCAGACGATAGAACGGATTTGGAGTGGTCGAGAAGGTTGTTGCGCGGCTGCAAGTCCTGCATCATCGTGTGCATGATTAAGCTGACCTGACGCCTCGCTCCGAAGAAGGGGTTCGTTTTCAGTGCTCATCGTCGCGAGCAACGAAGATAGTTGTGAGAAGAAGACGTGCGACCCTACTAATCCGAGCAGCAGGACTCAAGTGGGGGCAGATTCGTCATGAGTACACCGCCACGTCCCACGTCA
This sequence comes from Boletus sp. MG95, assembly GCA_003313155.1. NCBI lineage: Eukaryota > Fungi > Basidiomycota > Agaricomycetes > Boletales > Boletaceae > Boletus > Boletus sp. MG95. The sequence goes on along the minus strand of QGOH01009865.1, from coordinate 10,328 downwards.
CGATGCCTTCCAAGTTTCCTGGTCCGTCCAACAGTACTTACATCCTGATCACGCACGCGGAGCGCCGAAGCAAGACACCCTCGGGGCAATTCAACCCGATCCACCTTCTTGCGTTCCCAGTATCATACAAGGGCTCGCTGCGTTGGTCGAGCAGCACGGGCCTGTTACTGTCCTTTCGACCCGGTAACCATGTGACCGTATGGACCACGGTACGTCTTTATCTATATCTCAACACACACCCTCGTCCAATCCGGACTACTCATATGACCCCTCATCGATGAACCTCACAAGGAGCTCTGCTTACGTAAAATACAGAGTTTCTGCCATTAATCCAGGTGGCCCCTTTTTCTTCGAACGGGTCCGCTACACATATCACGCCGCCACCTCCAACTCGCCATGGCACAGGACCAGCCATCTTACATAGGTGACTTGAATCAGTTTGCCCATGCCGTTTGGGGTAATCCCCAAGCTTTACGGAGGACGCTTTCTCCCCGCCGGGCCCAGGGTGCCATCGAGTTCATTGATCTCGGCGAATATATGAACACCTTCGAACGGATTTTTTCAAGTATTTTACATGACAGCAAGATACTCGTCAGAAACGAGTACCATGCTACGCTGCAAGAATTGCAGACAAACCCATCGTATCGACGTGGGGCTTTTGTTACAGGACAACCTGGTATTGGTGAGTCCTAAACGACATTGGGCGCAACATGAATATAAAATTTAGGTACTTGTTCCATCCCACCAGGGAAAACCTATTTTCTCGTTTATGCGCTCGTCCAGTTCCTCAGCCAGAGCCAGCCGGTTGCGTTGCAGCTTCCGAGGGGTGATCCATTCTATATTCTCTTCAGAGATACTGCCGTTCTCTACTCCCTCACAAATGATGACCCACTGTATGAGTGCAGCTTCGTGTGGGCTTTCAGTGATTCTAATGCACATGTGAACCACCCCCCTGGAATTTTCTTGGGCGACCCTCGTCGTATCCGGATTATCCAGATGACCTCGCCCAAGGCTTCACGTTGGAAGGAATGGAGCAAGCAAGCAGGTAGTGAGTGCTATATCATGGATATCTGGTCCGAGGAGGAGGTTGAGAACCTCGCGTGAGTGATAGACTCTGTACTGCAGCAACGTCTGACGATGACTAGGACACTGTTGGGACTGAATCATGAGCGCATGACCACTCTTGCGAAGAAATGGGGCACCGTCCCTCGAACGTTGCTGCGACACTTCAATAAAGAAGATCGGCAAATTGAAGCCGAGTACCGTGACCGCCGCACAAAGGCTGTTGTAGAATGTCCAAATATTCTCAACGGAGGGAAGGAGATCGACTTTCCTGGTGCCCCATCACCGTTCTACTTCTTTCGGCCGGGGAAGCTTGACACGGGTGCTATCACTCGCATGCTTCCTTCTATGTCCATACCGACACAAACCCTCCGTCAGTTGCTAGCGGAAGGACTCCAGGGGAAAAGAAACTTCATCAAGCTGCAGTTTTACAACGCTCTGAGTCAAACTGCAACAACTCGTCAGGCTGCTGATTTCATCTTTGAGTCTTGGTTCCATAGCTTCTTTTCTGCAGGAAGGCAGATACAGTGCCAATGGGTTGCACAGGGCCCGAAAGATGACATATTACAGCTGCCTACCAGACTACAAGGGTCAACTAATCTCATTCCCTCTACCTGGGACGCACCAATGACACGGACGCCACCATTCTATTGGGTCCCCCCCACCATCGATTTCCCTGGCATCGATAGTGTCCTTGTGCTCAAGGAAGAAATTTTCGCATTCCAAGTCATTATTAGCTCACGTCATACATCACCAACCGAGGGCTTGCAGAAGCTACGAGAGTACTTGCCGCCCAGTTCAAAGAATGTTCCTTGGAGAGTGGTGTTTGTTGGAGCAGAGAAAGACCCAATCGAATACGTCGCAGGGAATTGGGCCGGTAACCTATGCTTCCCGACGAAAGAGACACGCGTACCCGTTGCGTGGTCAGAGGTAGACCCAGTGCAGGGGGATGTCATTTACAAGGCATGCAACCTTGTCGCTCCATTAAGGGCTGTCTGACTTGCTTACTAGGTATTTCGTGATGAAGCTTATCTGCTCCCAAAGGAGTCCGATGAGATGATGGAATTCGAGGCCTGAGGCCTAAGGGTAAGGGGGCATCGACATCACGATCAATGAACCGATGATTGTCGCATTTCATGTTAGGTTTTCCCTTCTAGTTGTCGGATGCCCATTTTTTTTATTAATCTTGTATTATTTATATTAAATTTATCAGCGAAAACTGTAGTTGTATCATTTATCTAGCATGCAGGTAGGCTTGTAATGCCCAAATTGTACTATGAGAGCTACGTGACAGTGTCCTCCATATTGCTACAGAGAGATGCGTCACTGCTGGTTCTCATTGAAGACTCCACCTTCCGATCATTACAATGTCGAGCAAGGACATACTGCTAAAAGAGGCCCGGTTGGTCGCAGGTACTGGCACGGGTAAACCCATGAGTGTTCTAGGTGCGCGAGGGCCTGCGCGAGAGCATGCAGCAGCGACGGTACGACGCGCGATTATACGCGTCGTACCGCTGCTTCAGCGTGCTCTCAGGACCAGAGTGAGGTGGGTGGACAGGAACGAGGACGGGGACGGGGGTGGGGGTGAGGGCACGGCGAGGCGGGGACGAAGGTAAGGGGGAGATGTGCGACGACACGGCGTGCCCCGCGTCGCCACTGAGTACTGAACCGGGAGGGTGGGCAAGAGGAACAGCGAGAGGTGCGACGACACAGCGTGCGCAGTGTCGTCGCCGTCGCCCAAACCGTGCTGAGCAAGTCTACAAGCAGATTCTAGTTTCAGCAAATATGTCCATCTTACACACACTGGCTGTATCCTGCACCGAGGGATCACATCTTTCGCAGCATCAACTCACATCTCCTACCAGTGACTGATACCACTCACTCCGAGACCAGGAAGCTACCATGATCAAGTTTGCCGAACTTCAACGTGATCAAAGGTGTGTGCTTTTCCTCTCTTCGTTGTCTAACTTGAACCACCCTAAGTGAGCCGATAGAGTTCAGAGTAATTTGTCACGCAGCCAGGACACACACAAACGCTCCTAGTGGTTTCCAAAGGAATGGTGCAATGTGGACAGTACATCAGCACAGAGGACGGTGGACATTAGAACTAGAGAACGATCGTTATCGTGCTACCCGAGTTGTACGGGATCAGACTCACCAATGACGCGAGATAGCTTTTCCATCACGCAGAAGAACGAACATCTGCTATACAGCTGCAGTTATCTTCCCTTACCGGATGACAGGAGCCGCAGTCCCCTTTCTTGCGAGTACCATCAACGCGTCTCTTTCATTTAAATCAATAGCTCCAGCAGTCCATGGCAACTCAAGACAGACTATATCTCGGCCAGCTCGCGACTTAAAACATATCTGTACACCTGGGTCTGGCAGGACACAAAATTTGGGTTTTAGACGGCCATCTGTGAAATGCAAGCGTGGCCCACCGTTCGCCATTCTTGTAGCATGCACAAATTGTCCTCTGGCCTGGAGGGACTGGTGGGCTCGCCTTACAGTGGAATGAACGTCACGATAGAAGTGGGTAGAAGCTGGTCCCCGAAAACGCTGAGGACCAATTCAGCAGACAATCCCCGTCCTTCTCTCTGGTATAGTAGTTTTAGCTTATCGCTCCCTACAACATTTGGGGCGAGAGCCTTGTCCCATCGCTCCAGCGATCTGGTGTAGACGCTGCTGAGATTCCGAAGAGATTGGTGTTGAATATTGAGTTGGTTTGGGAGATTAAAGATGTGTAAGCGGTGTGAACTAAGGTCGCGCTTTGGCTCAGACAACACGCGTCGTGCTCAGCAGACATGGCCGGATCCGCAACCGCTGCTGCTGTAGAAATGTCCTTTCTTCCCGCTTAAAGCACTTCTGACACTGTGTTTAGCTTCGGCAGTTCACGTTCTTTGACATCGAGCCTGTCAAGGATGTGCATGACCCAGCGTGCCCGCCTGACCTCTTCAAGGTGCAGTCAGGCTTCAACCTGCCATTTTCTCTGGTTGACTTTTGGACGTTAGAATGCCCCAGAAATATCGACAGTGATCTCTTCTTCTCATGGCTTGGTCGTTGCAGACATCCATGGAAGTGTCCATCTTCTTAACCAGGCTTTTGTTTCTGTAGCGAGCTGGATCGCGCATGTCGGTGGAAGGGTCACTCATATGGTGGAGGAGATGGGTATCCTGGTCTCTATTGGGGTGGGTGGTCGCGTTACTCAGTATCCATTCCATCCTTGACTCGCAAGTGTGCCCAGGACGAAGATAACGTGCGCTCGTCTATCTTAAAAATATGGGATTTGGGAAAGACAGATAAGAGGTCAGGTGCACCTGGTCTCCTCCGCACAGCCAAAGTTCAGCCAGCCGGGAGACCCCATCCTGTATGCTTTGGCCTAGTTGCATTCCTCGCGCAGACTCACTACTCGAGTATAGGTCACCACCCTCGCGTTAACCTCCACCCTTTCTTTCCTTTCCGTTGGTCTCGCAGATGGCACCGTTCTTCTGTATCGTCATCTGGACCAATCTCTGTCACCAACCTCCTCGTCTGCTTCCATCCCCAAACCTCGAGTTATTCACGAAATTGCGACTGAACCGGTGACGTTTTTGGCATTCACTACCGCACCCGCATCTGTTTCTATGGATCCATTGACATCGCCTACTGCCGCGGATCTTTCGAACCCCGGCTCTGCTCCGACTTCGAATTCTGTTTCGACGCTTTCGCTCGTCATCGTGACCACCTCTGCCACTTATGTTTATCCAATTCTACCAAGGCCTTCTAGCCCTACAGCTGTACTTGTTGACGAGATCGGGGCAAGTTTACGCTGCGCTTGTGTCGACTGGAAAGCGCGTTGGGTTGTTTTGGGCAGAGACGAGGCAGTGGTCGGCGTGGGCAGTGGTGGAAGGTTAGGTGTGGTTAGCTATGAAGGTCAGTACGACGCCGTCCTCTCGAGGGCATTCTTCGATCGGGGAACAATTCATCTGATTGAGTTTCACAGGACGCAAGTCTTCCTTGTACACTCACCTGAATTATGTCGTCGTCGTTTTCACGGTTCCCCCGAGTGCCGCAACAAAAACTCCTGGCGCGCGACAACGGAAGCTCACTACTGATGCATCCTCCCAGTCGGGCGCTCTTTCCTCGAATTCTATCAATGGAGTCACTGATTCCGACGCCGCACGGGTTGTACTCGTCGACATGGAGAACAAGATGATCGCATATGTTGGGATATTTGAACGTGGTGTCCGGGACGTCGTGTCCGCGTGGGGGTCTGTGTATGTTTTTGGGAATGATGGGGCGGTCGGTGTCTTTAAATTATATGCTGGCCTTGCCATCAACTGAACGTTACTTACAAAGGTGACTCGTTTGGCTGAGAAGCCGACTGGCACGAAGCTGGCGCTGTTGTACGAGAAACATCTCTACCCTCTCGCGCTGTCATTTGCGTACACACAGAATCTGGACACGACAGATGTACATCGGCATCATGGCGATTATCTATACGAGAAGGGCGATTACGAAGGTGCGATGAAGGAGTACTTGCAGACGATCGGCGGTATCCGGGGAAGTTATGTCGTACGCAAGGTATGCCGCTGGTGGTCACGATTATAGTTGGTTCTTGTACTGACCTACGCATAGTTTCTCACAGCCAATCTAACCCCACTCTTGATGCTCTACTTGCAAGAACTGCATACACATGGGCTCGCGAATGCAGAACATACGACCCTGCTCCTTAATACTTACGCCAAGGTGGGAGATGTCGCCAAAGTGGATGCGTTTGTTCGCAGCGAGGGAAGAATTGTCGGAACTGTCGCGTTCGATGGCAAGGCAGTCCCGGGGGAAGGAACGACCCGAGAACCTCCGTTTGATCTCGACACGGCGATTCGTGTATGTCGACAAGCGGGGTTCTTTGATCAAGCCGCGTACCTTGCGAGGAGGTGGGGGAGACACGAAGATTATCTGAGGGTCGTCGTGGAAGATATTGGTGCTGGAAGTGGGGATGTGAATGCGACAGAGAAAGCGGACAAAGGAAAGATAGAAAATGGATATAGGGAAGCAATCAGTTATTTGAGAGAAGTGGGCGGAGCCGGTGTAAGTTTTTGTCCCGCATTCATCCTTTGGGTGACGATGGATTGACGTTGGGTTTGGTATCCGAAACATCAGGCGGAATCGAACCTCGCTCGTTATTGCCGCGCTCTTCTAGACAACCTTCCAAACGAAACCACACAATTGCTGATTGATTTGTGTACCATTTCTGGACCTCTCCCACCTTCGGAAGTTCCTCAATCTCCGGCACAGGGAGCATCAGCGCCTTCGTATCTGGCTCTACTCGCCCTCTCAAGAGCACCCGCGGCACCTCGTACGCTCACGGGTGGTGACGGAACCAGGAAGGATGTGGAGGACAAAGAAGAAGATCTGGTGACCGTATTAGCTGGTGGGCCTAGCGCTCAATCCCTTGCGCCCCAAGTACGATCTACAAGCGGCCCAGGGACGCAGACGCCACCTAGACGACCATCCCCGACTCTCTTCTTTGCACATTTCGTGGACCACCCTGGGTGTTTCACGACGTTCCTCGAGACAGTGGCGCAGCGGCGGTGGGGGCAGACACTGGACGGTGCCGGTGGTTCAGAGTCTGGCGCCGTCGCTCCTGGTGCAGGCGAGGATGAAGAAATGGAGAAACTGGACCAGGCAGCAGTATGGAATACGCTGCTGGAGCTCTATCTCAACGAGGGCATCGAAGAAGACCAACACACCCCATGCGAGCACCACAAAGCCCTCCGAGTGCTCCATTCCACCTACCTTCCGTACGATCTCACACATGCGCTGGTCCTCTGCTCGAGCCACCAGTATACACCCGGACTGATTCTGCTGTGGGAGAAAATGGGTATGTATGAGGACGTGTTGCGGTTCTGGATGGAAGAGCACAGCTCGGGTAGCACCTCTGAGACGAGTTTCTCCGGATCCTCCCCCTCGGCGCAGGTTATTTCAGCTCTGCGCAAGTACGGCCCTGATAACCCCCACCTTTACCCGCTCGTCCTCCAGTTCCTCACTTCGACGCCTGCGCTTCTCACCGCACACCAAGCAGACCTGGAATCCCTCCTGGAACATATTGAGAGCGAGAAGATCATGTCGCCTCTATCTGTCGTGCAGGTTCTCAGTCGGAATGAGGTAGCAAGTGTCGGACTTGTCAAAGGTTGGCTGATGAGGCGGATCAAGGAAGGCATGGAGGAAATCGCGACAGTACGTGTTTCTACTCGTTCCGCCCCCTGTGTTGACGAGACGATGACACGCTCTCACAGGATCAACAACTTATCTCTTCTTACCGCGCAGAGACGAGGGCGAAACTGAAGCAAGTCGAGGATCTCGAGGACACGGAGCATCCGAGAGTATTCCACGTCACGCGGTGCTCGCAGTGCAACGGTCAGCTCGATCTTCCGAGCATACACTTTATGTGCAATCATAGCTATCATCAACGGTATGTCTGACCGATCCTTCTTCTCTCGACGATGTGTGGTTCTGATAGATCACCGAACGTAGATGTCTCTTCGAGAATGAGACCGCTTGCCCTCTGTGTACCCGTCAACACGGCGTTATCCAAGAGATCAGGCGGAATAATGAACGGCTGGCGGACCAGCACGATCTGTTCCTTTCCGAGGTCAAGGAGTCCGGCTTTAGGGCGGTTGCGGGTGGGTTCGGGCGAGGATGGCTGGGTATTGGCGGGAACGTGGCGATTTCCGGGTGAATCAGATCCCGCGACATCCTTGACTACCTATTGCTGTTGCACACTATATTCACATCGTTACTAGTCCTGCCAAGGTCCCTGACACCCAGAGAAACGAATTACACGGATTTCAAAGTACATGGAGAACAAGCACATCGCAAACACAAACCTATTCGCGCTTGCGCTTCAAATTCGGCTTCGAGTTCTGTCCCGGTGCCGCACACAAAGGACCACGTTCGAGCGACATGTGTTCTGGTGTGTCGAATTCGATCCCAAGGTCTTCGGCAAGCGTATTAGCGTCCTGAGGCGGCAGAGCGTCCGTCGCGAGCTGCCAAAAGCTAGAGACCATCCCAGTCAACGTGCACTTGCGAGGAAGCGTAGAGGATGGATATATGCGGACTGACGAGGTGAAATTCTTCTTGCGACGGCTCCATTCCGGTCGCCACTTGGTCCACTCGGCGTCAAGTTGTGCGAGGTCGTCGGATGATATGAGCGGCACGCCGCTACGTAATGGAGCAAGCCTCTCAGACAAACGGGCGATCTAATGCAGCCGATGATATCAATGACAATCCATGCAGACGGGTCTTACCGTCTGGTTTGCCTCTTCTAGCTGCGTCTCGAGTTCGCCATCCGTAGGCATGCTTTTGAGCTTGTTGAGCTCTGATAGGCGTTAGAAACGGAATAAGCATGATCGGAGCGTTTTTGGGGACCTGATTGCAAGTTTTTTACTTCCGCAACGGCGGTGTTGTTCGCCTCTTCTATCGCTTTACATTCCGTTTCTAGAGCTGCCAGTTCGTCTGCGCCCATGGTATCGATATCGTTCTGATTCACAACGTAAAAGTTGGTCTTCCCTACGTCAATCGGTTTCAGCGTGCTCGGTATCGTCGCTTCAAAGCGCATATACCGTATGTTTTCTGCACGATCAAGCCCTTCTCGGCGAGCGACACGAGGATCTTGGCCGTCGCTGTTTTCGGCACCGCGCCTTTCAAGTTGGCCGAGATGTCGACGGCACCGAACGGCCTGTTCATCTATGAAGCATGTACAGTAACAGGGAACCATCAGGGACGGCATACAGGCCCGCGAATCTGCCCGCGATCACCTTTTTCATGTACTGCAAAATGGCGTCTTCGGCTGTCGGGCGGACGTGGATGTATAAATACCAGGTTCGATTCGGCCGAGGATTTTACTCAACATACCTTCTTGTCCCTTCAGAGCTTTGACGTCGTTCTTGACTTTTGTCGCCATGATGCCAGTGGGTTCGGTGAGCCACCAAAGCGTAACGCGTTCGCTGGACGTGACTGATTTTTTAATCATGTGATGAGATATTATCATGTGACACAGGGGTATTTGGGCAAATTGAACTGCCTCTGTTGTCGAAGAGGAATGTACTATGTGTATCAGCGTGGGCGGATTCCTTTGCAGATTTTTTCGTGCTTGATGGCCGGTTTTCCATTAGACGCTCGGAAAAGGGTCACAGATGCTGGAAGACCCGCCATGGCCAACGGCGGGAAACACTGAGGCGAGTATGGCGTTAGGTTTGCACATTAATTCTCACCGCGCTTTATGTGATCCTCGCCGCGCTTTGTGTGATCTTGCCGCGCTGTACATTGTCCTTGCCACACTCTGCACTGTCCTCGCCACACTTTATGATTTTGTCTCATTGTGCCAACTTTTTAGCCACCTTGGGTGAATTGATTAAGTAGAGTCTACAGTGACAGTATTCATCAATAATCCAAC
>QGOH01009858.1:0-18103 GCA_003313155.1 Boletus sp. MG95 | reverse complement strand
TTTTTTTTTTTTTGCAGTATTGAAGAATCATACACAGATTCAGTTGGCACAGACGTCTACCGAAGATTGACTAAGGGGCGTGTGTAATTAGCGGCGCATCGAGATTGGTGTTGGCTCCGATGGTATGTGTAGTGAGGATAAATAGTAACGATGCAAAGTGGGCGACTAGAGGTCAGGTATGTCCGCTTCCCCTGCGGCGGTCTTTGTGTGTCTTGGAGAGACGATTGGACGACATGGCATCTTCGTTCTGATGCATTGCTTCTGCATAACTAGCAAACAAAACTGAATAAGCCTCCCGCCCGCAGTGCCCTAGCAGACAGAACTGACAGTAGTTTGTATCGAACGAGTTCCTCTTCCATTTCCTCGTTGCGAAGTCGAGCCATTACGAGTTGGTTCTACTCGGTTGGTCTAGTGAGATACGAAAGGCATGACAGGCAAAGTAGCAACTCACCAACACGTCTACATGTTCCGCATTCAATTGAGCAAGGCTCGCGTCGAGCTCCTTACTAGAAAAGGCACAGTTTGGACAATCAGTCGTCACAGGGACAGAGACACTTACACTTTCGCAGTAAGCGCCCTGTTACTATTCCGGAGCGTATCCATCTCAACGGCATGTGCCTCCCGCGCTCTCACTAGGTCAGCGTACTCGTGCGCATAGGCATCCAGCATGAATGGCGTGATCCTCAACGAAACAGCGTCCTGTACGAACTCGTCGACCTTATATTTGGCTGGTGGATCACTTTCTTCCCACTCTTCATCTTCACCTAAAGATTCACTCTATCGTGATTTCGATTTAAAAAACAAAATGCCACTTTCGACTGAAATCGAGGACCGGCTTACCTTGTATCGCTCAAACAGTTGTATCTTTAGGAACGACAAGATGTCGTCGAATTTGAGCGTGAGCAGCACATCCTCATTTTTCTGCAGTAACGCGATGCTGAATGCAAAGATTGCCTCGATGCCGCTTGCAAGGCAATTATCATATATTCGAAACACGATGTCTAGTGGGAATCTGGGGGCCTCGTCAATCAGGCTGCAATAGATGTGTGTTCGAGTGCCGACTCACCTGTAACTGAACAATGTAAGGAACCACTGCGAACAGAACATGCTTGATTTAATGCCTTGCCGCAGGAAATGCAGGTGTAATACAGGCAAGAGTTCCTCGATCAATCTATCAAACTGCATGAATTCAGAAACGATGGCATTTCAAACATGTCCTGAAGGTACCTGAAACTGGGAAAGTTTCAGCTGAGCACGACGCGGAAAACGACAGGGCTTACGAGTCGTAATTGTAGCTTGGGCATTTCAGGGAGAAAATGTCCCCGGAGATCATACGTGTGCATTAGGCGAACCAAGAGGCAAAATGCTTGTTCATCTGGCATCTGATCGCAATCGTCATCGGAGCTGTTTGCGCGAGACATGAAGACTCACGTTTAACAAGAGTACTGCAACCACAAATGATAACCCTTGACAGTAACCGACTTGGGGATCATACCTAAACATACAGTTGCAGGTATATGTCACGGCGGGTCAAGGAAAAGAACTTGCAGAGAATATGCCTTTAGTACATTGAATAAATTTTCCTGTCCGATACTTTGTCCATCTGTGAAGAACTCGTGATGGGGGAATGTTCTACCGGTTGTGTTTTCAGAAAGGCATGTCTCTATCCCGAGTACCTTATGAATCTAACCTCCCAAGGTCTCTGGTGATCGCCTTTTCATGCTGACTGGTCTCTTTCAGGAGCGCCAGGTAGGTGTTCTCAAGTTCAGTGTCCTTGGAAGCTGCCCTGTCACAAACTGTTATTAACAAGGGGCAAGCAGATCCAATCTTGCGTGTACATTAACTGCCACATCATTCCTCGCAGCGTATCTGGCACCCCTTTCTCGATTGCTTTGGCGAGTTTTTCAGAATTGGCAGCGGCGTATGCCTGATAATCTATCGCACCCATCAGTGCCCAACTTGATGGCAGAGCAATCTATATACCGGAGATGACAACACCCCAGAAATCTTGGTGAAGCGATGTCACGATTAGCGCAGAATCTGCGTAGCCAAGGCTTAGACTGACCCCAATCAATGGAAGCTTCTTCGTCGTGGGGAGCCTCTGCCCGCCGTTCGTTGTGGAGGCGGAGGAACTCTTCATGCAGTCTCTGTTGACCGTGACCAGCGGCACGAAGCACGTCAAGATCATTTTCTTCGTGCACATTTTGAATCCCCAGCCGTGCGAGGATACTACCACCGGATATTTCGTCTGCAGTGACACTGGACGCTGATCTCTTGTGTATGAATTGTCGGAAGGACGCTATTGCCTTTGAAGGAGCCGACGAAATCGTCGTCCGTCGTTCCAGTCTGGCTGCTGCCTGGTCGACGTCCGACGCGATACTGGCGCGCTCGGAGAGTGGGACAGTTGAAAAGCGTAAATCGTCCTCGAGGGTGACATCGTTGTAGTCCGATTCTGCGACCGAGTCTGACGGAGACAAAGGGGTTGGCAGGGCAGAGCCTTTCGGGGAGAGCAGCGAGTCGAGCGAAGAAGCAAAGTCGAGCGGGGTCGTCGCGATGGCTGCAGATTTCTTTGCACCGTCGGCCATTTCCGTACTAGGAGCACGAGCACGAGCACGAGCACGAGCACGAACTGCAGCAACCGTCGACGAGAATGACCAATCTAACAACCGATACGAGTACAGCTCCCGCGCTGACCACCGTGGAATCCACAGTATCGCAATCTTATCTTGCAACTTATCGCCATGTCCACTCCTCAATACTTGAAAGTCACCAGTAAGAACGTGCTCCTGCCGTCTGGCGACCCACAGCCCGCCACCATCACAGTCGATCGGGCGTCAGGAGAAATAGTATCCATCGACTTGCACTACCTCGCCGAGAATGCAGGGGAACATCACCCCAACACCCAGGTGCTCGATGCCGGCGAAAAGCACGTACTTCCCGGGCTTGTAGAGTAAGTCGTTATGTACAACTGCTAGGACTACAGACCTAAAAACCTGAGCTCCCCAGTACACACGTACACTTGAATGAGCCTGGTCGAACAGACTGGGAAGGCTTCTGGACTGGTACAAGGGCTGCAGTCTCGGGGGGTGTCACGACTGTGGTAGACATGCCTTTGAATTCCATACCGCCCACAACGACAGTGGAAAATCTAGAGATCAAGCGCAAGTCCGCCCAAGGTCAGTGTTGGAACGACGTTGCGTTCTGGGGAGGCGCTATTCCAGGGAACCAGGTAAGGTTCCAGTTCCACCCCCAGGCCTGCTTTTCTTATGGACTTTGAGTGTGGATTAGACAGACCTCAAACCTCTTATCAGTTGCGGAGTTAAAGGCTTCAAATGCTTCATGATAGAAAGCGGAGTAGAGGTGCACGCACTGTCTTGGACGGCACGACTCTCACTAACACACATGTAGGAATTCCCTTATGTTTCCGAACACGACCTGCAGGATCACATGAAGGAAATAGAGGTTAGGGAGTCCACTTGAAGTCCCTACCTTGATCTAACTGAACAGCTCAGCATGAGCCGACTGTCTTTCTGTTTCATGCGGAACTGGAGAATTCCCCCAGTCCTGCTTGTCCGCACCCCTCAGCTGATCCAACGCTTTATGAAACCTACCTAGCTTCACGACCTGAGGATCTGGAAGTAGACGCCATCACGTTGATCACACGTCTCCAAGAAAAATACCCCTCGCTCCGGTGTCACATTGTACACCTCTCTGCATCCCCTGCCCTTGGCGCTATCCGAGCTGCAAGGGAAAAAGGTTTAAAACTGACCGTAGAAACTTGTTTCCACTATCTGTGCCTCTCCGCGAACGACATTCCGAACGGACACCCCGAGTTCAAGTGCTGTCCTCCGATTCGCAACGAGTCTAACCGCGACCAGCTCTGGAAAGCTTTGTTGGACGGAGATATCGATTGCGTAGTCTCGGATCACAGTCCATGCGTTATAGAACTGAAGAAAGTCGAAGAAGGGGACATCATGACAGCGTGGGGAGGAATCCACAGCCTCGGTCTTGGCTTGAGTTTACTGTGGACCGAAGGCAGGAAGCCCGAGAGAGGAGCCACACTCAGGCAAATCGTTCACTGGATGAGCAAACGGACAGCGGAGCACGCAGGACTTGATGGAGTCAAAGGTTCGTTGGCCGTGGGTCTTGACGGAGATCTTGTGATCTGGGATGCGGAAGCCGAGTTCAAGGAGAGTATTGGTGTTTAGCTTGCTTGTCCGCCTTCGTCTGACAGGACAACCCCAGGTGTCGAAAGAACAGTTCCACTTTAAAAACAAGTTTTCTGCGTATGAAGGACTCGTACTCAGAGGGGTTGTACAGCAGACATTTCTGCGCGGTCACATGGTATACGATAGGAGTCAGAACGGCTTTGATGGGCTGGGTCCCATCGGCAAGCTACTCTGACTTTGCCGACACTGGTCAGGTGTACGCCTGAGCTGGATTACGTGGAGAAGTTCTCTCGACTCCACATAAATAGTTGCTTGTAATTTATAACCCAATACGATCTGGTCGTTGAATCAGTTTGTCCTTTCCACCCATCACGTCCGCGTGATAATATCACTACGTGATGTTCGCCAGACGAACGCTTTCCTGCAAGCACCTGTGTCTAGCTAGCAGATCTGCTTATAGAGCGTACGTTCGATGTCGTCGGGAAACCTGACTAGCTTAATTCACCACGGCATCTACTTTTTAGACCTCGACTCTACGGCGCTCAATCCGGGCGATTCAAACAAGATGCGAGAGGCATGGCGACCTTTTCTGACAATTTAGTCAGGTTTGGTCAACGCCATGTCACTGCGGGCATTGGTCGATTAACAGAGGCCGTTATGAGCAAGGGAGAGGGTTCGTATCTCAGTTTCGAGGACGGCCGGCGCGTTCTCGATTTCAGCTGCGGGATCGGCGTAACTAACCTTGGTAAGTGCGCGGTTTTTGCTTTGTTCCGAGAGGCTAGGCCAACATTATCATTACATCCAGGTCATTGTCACCCGAAGGTCAGCAAAGCCGCCGCGGATCAGTGTACAAGCCTCGTCCACGGCCAAGTAGCTTCCTTGTCTCACCAACTCGCCGTGTATTCTGATATTCTCCCAGTGTAGCATTGCTTTCCACCTCCCGTACCTTCGCCTCATTGAGAAGCTTCTATCGGTCATGCCTGACCCTTCGCTGGACTCTTTCTACTTTTGGAACTCGGGCTCGGAAGCCATTGAAGCAACACTGAAGATGGCACGTTCGGTCACGGGACGGCAAAACATCATCAGCATGCAGGGTATGCACCCAGCGCGGCCCAGCCTTCTACCAGGTTCGCGTGTCGCTTACTATACGTCACCACAGGTGGATACCACGGTCGTACTTATGGTGCCATGGCTGTTACGAAAAGCAAGACTGTATACAGCGAAGGCTTCTTTCCCTTGATGGTGGGTTGCATTGCCGAGTTGCGAACCTGCACACCATTCTCATTTTAAATCATCTCCAGCCTGGCGTGTTTAGCGCACCTTTTCCTTACTGGCATCAAGTTGGCCTCCCGCCAAACACCAGTGAAGAAGAACTGGTCAGACTATCTCTCTACCAGCTGGAACTGGTCTTGAGACAGCAATCTGCGCCGAAAGATACTGCCGCTATTCTGATCGAGCCGGTATTGGGTGAAGGAGGCTATGTTCCTGCACCGCCTGCTTTTTTGCAAGGTGTTCGGAGGATTTGTGACGAGCATGGTATCCTGCTCATAGTCGATGAAGTCCAGAGTGGCTTTGGGAGGACGGGTAAATTTTTTAATATTGAGTACAGTGGCGTTCGTCCAGACATCATCACGATGGCCAAGGTAAGATTGTCTGGGGATTTGAATCCTGATGTCGCTGACCTACTTGGAAAAAGGGTCTAGCAAATGGCTTTCCATTGAGTGCTGTCGTTAGCCGGAAGGATCTTACAGACCAACTGAAGCCAGGTTCAATGGTGACACTGCCACTCGCTAACCTGCTTCTCGGCTTATTCTACCCCATAGGGTGGTACATACGCTGGTAACCCTGTCTCCTGTGCAGCTGCTGTGGCTGTGGCCGAGGTCTTTGAAGAAGAGAAGGTCTTGGATAACGTTGGCGCACGGTACGTGTCTTCCTCTGCGTGTGTGCATTCCGCTGACGCGTCTGTCTTTCAGATCACAGGAACTATTGGCGTCGTTGAATAGTCTCCGCAATGACCCTGCGGTCAGGTCAACTATTGTAGATGTTCGCGGAAGCGGGCTGATGGTTGCAGTCGAGTTCGCGTCTTCGGCATATCCATTGGGGGATCCTACCTTGGATCCGTCGGCACCCAAGGGTCTCGCGTCCCGCGTGGCGAGACGGTGCATGGACAAGGGGCTGTTAATCCTGACGACCTCGGTATATGAGGTGGTCCGGTTCATCCCGCCACTGAACATCTCGCAGGCAGACCTTGGGAAGGGATGTGAGATCTTTGCTACCGCTGTGAGGGAGGTCGTTCGGGAAGGCTAAAGGGTTTGGTATATGCATTAATGTTAATTGTGTATGTCTGGGAAGCGGGTTTCGCCGAGGGAATGCGTCACTCTTAAGTGTCATAGTGCCTGGCACGCTCGAGGGTCGAGGTCGGCTCACCCTGAGGCTGCCCATCGAGGTCGACGGTGCTCTCGGCGCTATCTGTCACCCACCACCCATGATCTTCCTACCCGTCCTAGTCACACTCCTCCACGTACTGCAGGTCCGCCCGTACATCCCTGCTCAGCCTTCCAATGTTACGCTTCAAGGTAGTACTGCTCGCGTCAACACATCTAGACTTCGCTTACAATGGTATGCGAATGGGTAAGTATTGGATTGGTGGCCTTGCCAACGTCGCCCGATCCCTGACGTAGTTTCGGTCCACAAGGTCTGACTGGGAGGATGTCACACACCAGTTGGTTGGTCCCGAAGCCAGTGACGACCCTCTTCAGGTGTGGTCTTCAGTGTTGTTTCATTCCTGCCTCGCTAACGTCACCGAAGGGCATTTTCGTTCACTTCACTGAAGATAGCGCCGGTAACGAAACCAGTGCGTGCGAGGGTTCGCCCATGTTGTCGCTATTGAGTGTGGTTCGCTGTAGCGACCACGCCATGGATTGCTTTCGTGTCCTGCGATGCCAACTCGACGAATTCATCTCAAGAAGTTGATATTTTCACCATGGCAAAAGATCGTGGTGCGAAATTAGCTGTAAGTACGGCACCTTATGTGATACCTGCTGGCTTTATGATCCTCTGAGCCAGGTATTGTACTCTCTCTACTCGGAAACCTGCGTGATCACTCCAGGTTGTCAAAGTTCAGTGCTGGATGTCTTCACTACCCAGACCTTGAGTGCTTCTCGGTTTGTTTCTCTCTGCCCCCGTCCCCTCCATTCAACTTTTTTGACCTTCCTCATCTTCGTAGGCGCATTGAATACGAATTTGGCCGGTTCGGACCATCCAGCGAGACATATTATGGATACTTCAATGCCGCGATGCTGAATAACGCTGCAGGAGTGATTAACAGTACGATCGCGTTCCGCTATCCGGCTGCCCCTAGTTTCCTTTTTGCCACCCTGCCACCTCATGGCGCAACCGGCGCTGTGCTGCAGAGCGATGCCAATGGGACGGCAACGTCGACGAGCACGGGTAGTGGTCCTCAAAATACGGGGGTTGCCATGTGAGGGACTCACTCAAGTGGTTGGACATTTCTGACTCCTTCACAGGATTGTTTTATATACTATCACTGGCTGCGTATCTGCTTTATTTTCTGCTGTGATCGTATCAGGGGTAAGTCATGTTGAACCAACAACGATGCATGTCACTCACGGATACGCAGGCCATCAGGGCTATTAGGTATCCGGAGAGATATGGTCCTCGTTCGCCAGATCCCACACTAGGTGGCGGACAAAGCCGAGCGGGGGGTCTTGGAAGAGCAATTCTGGACACATTCCCGATTGTCAAATTCGGATCTTCTGGGAATTATCGGGAGTCTAGCCTTCCCCCCAAAGACATCGAATCAGCGCCTGTAGACACTGAGTCTAGTGTCCCTGTACCTCTACCCGACTCGGTGCAGCTAGCACGACTAAGTCTTACCGCAGAACATGCCGAACACCACCATGACCCCTGGGAGGGGACGGTTGCCAGTGCTTCTACAACCGGTCAAGAGGCACGGGAAGATAACGAAGGAACGGATCGCGTTGATTCGCCATCTCAAATGCACACCACGAACCATGGAGCATCACCCGTACCTGCATCTCCGCGTGAAATAGATACACGAATGCCAGAGTGCATTGGACGGGAGACGTGTCCGATTTGTATCGTTGATTTTGAAGAAGGAGATGATCTACGGGTATTACCGTGCGAAGGAAAGCACAGGTTTCACCAGCTCTGCGTGGACCCCTGGCTACTCGAGCTTTCGGGATCCTGTCCAATATGTCGACAAGGTAAGGCGAGATTGTAGTTTTGGACGACTCAGGAATAGGAGACTGATGAGAATTACCCCATCAGACTTTCATGCGTTGGAGACGATCATATCCGGAGAGCTGGGAAGCGAGGCGTCTCCGGTCAATCGCTATAGCGAAGGAGGTACATCCCCAATACAGAACCGGTTTTCTCGTTACTTGCGATTCGCGCGGAGACGCCAGGGAAGGCCTAGCAGTAGCCTGGACCAAGTGTCTTCGCCGCCGGCCGAATCTTGAATGTAGCTTTCGACCCATGTGTTGTCCGGATTATTTACTTGACCAAGGCTGCGCTGGTTCAATCCCGAGGTTACACTGAATGGTACGTCTCATAGAGCGAGTCGAAAAGGTATATAACCTGGCCGTCTCATCTATGACTGACAATAAAAGTGCAATCCCCTGGCGTACAATCCATCCACCGTTTCCAGAGCGATTCATCTATTTCTGAGCGCTGAACGGAAAATCGAGCGACCAGTCCATGGCATACTTGCCACTAGTAACCTCTTTGACCCCGTTCCCAGGAAACCTCGCGTCATGGACAGGGACAACATGATAAAAGTCAGCGATTTCTTGTGGGTCTTGTGGGATATGGTAGCATTCGAGTTAGTGATCAAGAAGCGCAGACATTGTCCATCGAAAATTCGCTCTAGCACATCGACTCTCAGCCTCCAAACCTTGCCAGTCTACGTTTGCGCATTTCTTCTATACTGACTTCTTCCCTCGCAGCTTGAGCGGTTTCACCGCTCACGTCTTCCGCGTCTGTCTCAGTTTCAGTTTCACTCTCTTCCACAGTTCGACTCGCGCTTGTCGCTGTGCCGAGGCGCTCATCCGTCAATTGTTGTGGCGGCGGCGGTTGAGTGCTCGGTGGCAGGGTGAAACCAGGTGGCATAGTTTCTAGAGACGCTCTGAGAGCTGCCTGCAGCTCCGCGTCATCGTCGTCGTAAACCCTGTCCATAGTATGGGTGTTTGGTCTCGCTGCGGGTGCATCATCGTCTTCCTCGTCATCCAACTCCGTCATCTCCACATCGTCGCCTGCCCGAGCATGATGCTCCGCAAGTGATTCTTCCATTGCTCTTCGAAAGAGTTCATCTTCATCTTCCACCTCTGCTTCTCGTCGTTGTCGCGGATTGCGTTCTTGAGCTTGACCAAACTGTGCAATCTCTTCTTCGTACTGCTCTCGCAAGGCCGCTTCCTGCTCCCGACGCATCCTCTCCATGATGATCCGATTTCTTTCCATGGAAGCGCTCACGGGGTCAACATCGGCGTTGCCATAACGATCCTGGTTAGGCGGGATGTTTGGTCGGTCTCCGCTTGTGCCTCCTCGCCCAGAAGACTCTAAAGGAAATCCAGAGAGAGTGCGAGAAGAGGGGATTACAGGCGAGGGATAGTTCTCCACTCTGTTGAAGACACCCCTACTACTCGTACTGCCTGTTCGCTCAGTGTTGGCCAATGAAGCTTGCAGGGCTGCCTGGAGGTCCATGTCTTCATCCTCGAGGCCTGGCTCAGATGAAGGGATCCGAGACCTAGACGAAGATGCTGATGATGTTGATAATGGCTCAGGGAGGGTCGACGCAACATCGTCCGCATCACTACGAGGGAGAGGGTGGGCAACCGAGGGGTCATTGGGCACTATCACGAATGTAGAGTAGCCTAAAGTTCATCAGAATAATAGAATATCATCAAGATCATCAACTGACCATCTTGTTCTGCTTGTTGGAGAAACATGCCGAGATACGTTTTGCTGATCCATTGAGGGGATGGCTTACTCGAGTCTAAATTGAACCAGTGACCATTTTCATTGGAACTACCGAAACGACGAAGGGTGTACCAATGCTGGTTTTGATTCAGCACAAAGGCAAGCTGGGCGCTATGGGTTACTATAAGTTTGAATACCGAGATGCTCGCAAAACGGTCTTACTGCGGACAATTATGATAGGGCTTCATGACTTCTGAACGCCATCGAACAAGGCTAACGGTATAATGAAGATCGATACGTGGAGGAATGGAAATGTTCTTACCTTAAACCCCATACGTGGAGTGCGTTCTCCAAGACCTGCACTGAGAAGAACCCTGGGAAGACAGTAAGGATTGACTCTGCTGTACAGATCCAGAAAGAAAGAAAAACCTGTGTCATCCATGTTTGTACTAGCCCGGCCCATGATATCTTCGTTGTAGCTCTGCTCAAGATGATCTAGGTGGTGTGCAAGTTCGGAGAGATCTGGGGCAGTGAACTGGATGGATATAGTAAACGATGTGATGAAGAGCACCCTGAAACATTACTGACATAGTTCCCCTCTGCCGAGCATAAACTAGCAAGTGAACACGTCCGATCAACGTTGAGAGTCACGATCCACGTACGGAGCAGCGAGTTTAGTGCATGTTGGGCACAAAGCATGGACCCAGGTTGCTGAGTCTCGTGGTAAATAAGAGAGAGGAGGCCTTCCAGACCTGCCATGACTCCGAATGCAATTTTCCTAGATGGTCGTTGTCCCAGGTCAAGCTGGACCCTGCCTTATCTGACATCCACGCGTGTCTTATGTAATCTGCTAGATTCGGAACAAGTAAGTTCGTCACCGTCGCGTATCTCCTCCACGAACCACCTCAACCTCAGAATGCCAGTACACAGAAGACCGCCATCCACACCATCCCTACGCCCTCTTTCGGTCGTGTTCCTCCTCTCTTCTGCCTTCCACGCCAGTGCCCAAGACTCAGGATCGTTCGACTGCCATGTCTCAGCAGGGGAGCTGAAATACAATTTGTCGGAACTCGGAGGCACGAACGTTTTGAATCGTACGAGGGAATCGCCTCCGAGTGCCTATGTGGACGAGCTAAGGTTTGATTTGTGCGCGGACCTGGCAGAGGTGGAGGACAGGACGTCAGACGACCAGGTATGCTCGAAGTGCAACGGTTCTCTCAGCTGACCGCAGCTCGTTGTGTAGTGTCCTTCAGGTACAAGGGCATGTCTGACCACAATAAACCAGAAGGTGGGCAGCTCTGATCGTATAACGGCAGTCATACCCATCGCACAGTCGTCATCCCTCAATGTTGAAACTTCTACATCGTCATGTACGTGTGGTGATAGAATTTAAACAACGTCCTCGAATCTAACGTGGATGTCCAGCACCCGAGGGTCTTGCTATAACGTTCTATGGTGCTTCGTACCCACCCTCTTCGTCAATTTCGGTTTCCCAGTCACTCAAGATCTCGTTGACGTGTGCAGAGGGTACGACTGATCCGCAATTTTCATCTTACGAGAACGGGCAGGTTCTGGTCGAATGGAGTTCGTCTGCGGCCTGTGGGACCACCGAGACACCGAAAGAAGACGAGGGTAGTGGTGAAGGTGGTGGTGGCAGTGATGGGGGTAAGGAAGGAGACACGCCCATTGAGAATGTTGGCAGTGGTCTCGGGTTCTTCTTTCTCATGTAAGCATCACCCCCTCCTGTCATCCAGAGACTATATGATTCCTTGAACAGGCTAATTCTGGTGTTTGCTGCGTACTTCGGCTTGGGCGCGTACTACAACTATTCGACGTATGGTGCCCGCGGTTGGGATTTGATACCGTGAGTCAACCTATCCTTATCTCATTGTGATCCCGTGATGAAATTGGCCACAGACATCGAGATTTCTGGAGAGAGGTACCTTACATGTTGCAAGACGTCATTGCTCACCTATGCACAAATGTGCGAACGCGACGATCAAGTCGTGGTGGATACATAGCTGTATGACCTGGTTGGCCAGGTACGGCGTGGACTGATGGATGTCGCTTTCAAATTATAGATTTGACGCTAGTTGTTTACCCACAATCCTATTGTTCTTGGCTAATAGCCGCAGTCTCGAGCCTTTAAATAAATCAACGTTCGAATTCGAGGTATGCGATAGCGCACCGTGCCACGGTTGCTATCAGTCAATCTTTACGTAGATGCGATGAACCAATTGGCGGGTGTCGTAAAAGTTGAACATACAAATTAAACAGCGGGCCCCTGTCCTCCGAAACGACGTTCACTCACCGACGCGACATCGTCCATACACTCGCGATTCGTTTGTTCATATCTCTTTCACATGGTCCACCAGCAAAAGTGGTACGTGGTAATAGTTGGCAAGGAGCCCGGTATATATTCAAGCTGGTACGTGCCCCATCCCCCCTTAACGACGTGACGGTTCGACCGTCGACGCGTCTGGACGAGAATGAATGATATTGACTCTTTGTTGATCGATGGCTTGTGTTCAACGCGTGATGCACCGACAGGATCGAAGCCGGGCCCAAGACCAAGGACATCCCCGGAGGCCCGATTCATCAGGTTTTTTTTTCAGAGGACGAAGCTGTTCGCGTGTTCGAAGCTGCCAAGGCAAGAGGCGAAGTCAAAGCCTATCCAAGTGCCGGAAAGAAAGACAAGTCCACAGGCAAGTCAAAGAACGCACCACCGTTATCACCGCTTGGGACGGAGGCCGCATTGTTGAGGACACCCTCAGATTTCAAAGGGGATGCCGAATCGACAGGGATGGAGACCCCGCTCTCGTCTTCTGCTCATTCACGACTTTCCAGGCTCAGACGAACATTGAGGGACTCGACAGATCCATGCTCGACATCTTCCTCCCCTCCAACAGGGGTCACGCAACGATACGCACCTCTATACGAGGAAGACGATAGTCCTCCTAATAGTCCTGCAGCGCAACCCTCGCTGCACTTCACGTTCACTTCCAGTTCCTTGAGAGCCTACCCAGTCGTCTCTGACGCGCACTTGCTCGAAGTGGGTAAGGAAGAAATACCTTTCCAACCCGAAGTATCAGACTGGGACTCCTCTCCCCCCACACCTTCTTCCTCAGACTCATATCCCGGTGCTGAGGAACACACCTCGCAGCCTCCGAGGTGTATGCCTCCGCATCTGGAGCCACCACTCAGGAGTACAGGCTTTAAGTATCGGAGTCTCACCGATCTCGCTGACATGGAGAGTGTCGATTCTCGCGTTTGGCTCCCGAAATCTCGTGTCTTTGATCCAGACAAGGTCAAACCCCGACCCTTGACGCGACCATCAAGCCCTGCTAAAAGAGACACATCTTCTGCTCCTAGCCCCGAAACTGCTGACAATGACTCGCAACTTCCATGTCAGATTTCTTTCGTGGACAGTCCATTTGTCAGAGCTGGCCGCGGGAGGCATTCAAGACTCACTCCAAGCTGGT
Source organism: Boletus sp. MG95 (assembly GCA_003313155.1). NCBI lineage: Eukaryota > Fungi > Basidiomycota > Agaricomycetes > Boletales > Boletaceae > Boletus > Boletus sp. MG95. The sequence continues at coordinate 4,494 of QGOH01009858.1, read as the reverse complement.
CCTTGCCCACCTTGCAAGACCGGAAACTCGAGGATAACTGTTCGGGCTCCGGGTCACGTCCAACCCAGCTGCTGGAAAATCACCACACGGGCAAGGGAAAGGAAAGAGAGTTCGATTGTTCAGTGTGCGACAAACATCTTGCCGAACGACCTACCGGGCACGGTCCCAGCCCAAGACACGATGTTAGATCACACGTTCAGTTGGTGGCCCGCGATGGAAGAGGCGAACAAAGCGCCATTACGGTTCATTGTCCACCGAATTGTCCTCACGAAACTTGTTATTGCTACCCACCGGTATTGTCGGTTCCGACGATTGAACCCTCTCAACCCACTGGCTCTCGATACGTTGATGCTTGTGTTTCTCCAATCATCACGAGAACCAGTCGTATACAGGACACAGACGGGCCGGCCAAGATTCGCCCTAAACAGTCCGATTTGGATGGGGATCACCCGTATGGCTTCGCTGGGTTCACCCATGTATCACATAAGGACATAGCTCCGGAAACCGACGTCCGTTCGCCTATTGTCAAGGGCACTATGGTTCCGGTGAATACTACAGAGTGAGTACCTTCTTATGTTCCCCTGTCTTTCCTCTGTCAGTCGTGATATGGACCATGTTCATTGGTTCAGGATGGGGAGGATACGTTGGAAAAATGCATCTAGAACCCGACGGCTGGCATGCCTCATGGGATCGTTGGCCTTCTCTGATCTTGCGTGCTTTTCTGTCGCGTTGGCGGTGACTGTCCTCACTCATGTAATTTGGGCACTCCAGAACACCGTTTGGACGACCGTCTCCTCCAGCACAGGTTTCTAACATGCAAGTCAACAGAAGGAATATGTGAGATGTACACCTGAACATCTCCGGGATACCCGGTTCATGTGGAGTCTTGTTGGGTCGTGTACGAGGCAATATGGTTGTATCGTGTTTATGATGGAGATGGTTGGTTGGTTGAACATGACATGTTTATTATTTCCCCCCCTGCTTTCATTTGCGCATATGATATTCCGACTTTGCACGCCAGCTGGCTGTTGTCCGAGGATACAAGCAAGGCGATCATTTAAAACTTGGAGAACTGGACGGATGTATTGGCAACTTGAAAAAAGGTCAACGACACTGAACTCCTTTTTGAACGGGAGAGGATTGGATTCTAGCAAGTGAGTCCAACCCACAACCCCAAGATGACCTTCCTATTGATATCTGCGATTATTGTCGTATGTCCCACACCTCTGGAACTTGCTCAATAGATGGGGAGGGCACTAGTCAAAAGCAATCGCAATTTGGGTTGATGATAATCCGTGCTCTGATCTGGGGTTTGTTTACGCGAGGCATCCTTCAGCAAATTCCCGCTTCAGGGGGGAACAGATGATCCTGTGTGCGGTTTCTGACGAGCTCAACTGCCATGTTCTGAGTCATTGATCATGACAAGTTAAAGAATGCCCTGGGTACTCAGTATCGCACATCCACATCATATTGTTATTAAGAGCGCACGTATTCCATTCATGAGATCCGAGAGCGCAGAGTCGAGGATCGTTATCCAACGCTCCGACCCCAAGCGAGTGGACCTTGGGCTGTGTATCGAACATGTAGATGCCACTCGATCACTAGCTCAGTGCAGCCAAACGGACTTCGCAGCGAAGAATGGACTCGAGGGGTTAAAGACCCTCCGAAGCATGCTAAGAGTGCAGTGGTCTTCTAACCTCTCCTCGGAACGCCTCTTTGTAAACCTGAACCCCTGCTTGCAGCAGAACCTGGCCGAGTCCCACCTGCACTGCTACCAACGGTGCCACCTGCACTCGCTGACCTTACACGAGGAATGGCCGATGTAGACGTGGATGCTGAGAATTTCCTGTAATCCTCGAGTGCAAAAAGGGATATCGTTGCGTACCGGTCTTTGACAATCCCCTCGTTCCACGGGACGCCCTAGCAGTTGCGGTTGCTCGAGTGCCTCTTACTCCCCTAACGCCACTGCTGACAGCTGTAGAAGTTCGGCCCTTGGAAGGAGCCTTGGCCGCAAGAGCTGCCGCCGCCTCTTGTTTGGCACGCTCTTCTGCTTCTCGCTGGGCTGCCTCTTCTGCCTCTCGGCGCGCGCGTTCTTCAGCTTCTCTACCCGCCGCTTCTTCTCTTTCTCGCTCAAGTAGGGCCCGTTCAAGGGCTTCCCCGCGTTCCCTGACAAGCGACTCCTCATCCTAATAGGCGTCGAGTTCAGTAACACTCTCACAAGGAGTACTGATACTCGATGTTTCCCGGATGCTTTTATCACACTGGGCCTCGTCGAGTATACTCACAGCATCTGCACCCCCCCACCGTTCATCGAAAATCAAGCGCGTGACAGTCTCGGACTTTGCAAGCATATTGGCATACTTGTCCAATAGTGCATCGGTGTGCGATAATTGTTTCGCCACTTGCTGGCAAGGGTTGGTCACGTCAGGTTCTTTGATGTAGATAACGAAACCAAGGATGTGAGGCACACCTCAGTTGCACCCTTTGTTGCTTTGAGGGCATCGTTCAGCACAGCAAACGACGCATTGAGCTTCTTGAGAACGAACAAATCGCTCTGCAGCTTCTCTTCGCGAGCCTTTTCAGCAACCACACGTTCCATTATGGTGTTGTTTGCACTATCGTGCCTGTCGACACTGATGTTTCGACCCTCTTCATACTCCTCGCCCTCTATGATAGTGCTCTGGTCTGCAGAAAAGCGGAGTGGTGCAGAAGGCGGTGCGAGGAGACTGAAGCGAGGGCCATCGCGACCCTGGGGTTTGTCTGATAACGAGAGTTCTGAGAGAGAGAGATCTGCACCACCGGGACCAGTGTGGATGTGAGACGACGCGTCAAACGGATCGGGAGATGGCAGAGATTGAGAGAGAAGATGCGAGTCCTCCTCAGAGCCAAGCGGGAGAGACGACGATGGGGTCGAAGGTGACCAGGGTACCATGGCTTTGCAAATCGTTCGGGTGTCTGCAAAGGAAATCTCCGCATCCAAATGCCTGGTGATTGGCAACTTCATGCAAAGTCGCATTCTACTTTTCGCTGACAATGTCTAGCACTAGTACTACATTCACGCGTGGATGCTAGCACACCTCGGAATGCCACTCATCGCCCAGGGTATGTCGCGAAGCTCGCTGTAATACAAGTAATATTGCCATTGCTACATAGTACGGAACCTTGGGTAGCCATTGTGACATATTGGCCACTTATTCTATTCTTTTGCGCTTCCGTTGACCATGTCTTTAGGCACTTGTGCCATTCCAGCGGCTTCCAGTAACCCTCTATAACTGACGGTACCACCACGGAGACCCGAGTTCAAACCGACAGTCCTGCATACACACGCGCCCAAGTTCGAGAGAATGCAGCCGAGCCTGAGGTAGATTGCTGTGAGGGGCAGAAGGGGGGAGGCGAGGAACCCAATTTGATCCTGCAATGATATGGCATCATCACCAACCGAAAGCGCAATGCTACATAGACTGGTCTTACCATAGGGTGCGTAAGGTCTTCCTCCCTCACAATGTAGTGATATCCATTCATTTTCCGCAACTGAAGCCGAACAAGCATCCTTTTACAGGGAAGCGATGAGTCAACGGCTTAAAGTGGAAGAGGAACGTGAACTTACCTGCCAGCTTTGCTTGGAAGAGGAATAAACCAGACATTGAGTTTTTCCTTGACATCAACGATGAGAATGTTCAACTCGGCGTCGTACACTGCGTATGATACAGACGTCAGCCCATAGTTCCATCGGCCTTCAAAGCTTGAACACTCACTAACGCTTGAGACCTGGATCTGTGTCTCCGGACTGGCGAGCCTGTACCATTGAAAGAGACCCAGAATTTCGTTTCGGGAGTTGGCCTTGCACAGTGGATGCGAAAACTTCGCGTCCGGGACAAAGTACCTCGTGATGGTTTCTTCCAACTCGTTCGCATCGCGTGTCGTGCAGAGCGTGCGGATGATGTTGGTGATCTCTTTTTTTGGGTCTTGCATGTGAGCGAGGGTGGGTGACGAGCGGTCGCAGACGCGATATGAGCGGGAAAGGGATAGGAAATGAGGAATTCGTTGGCTGGTCCACGGGGACTTTTATAGCTGGGCATCAACGGGAATGCTCACTGGCGAGGCGATGGAGCGGATGACTTCCGCGGCTCCACCGACATTCCTAAGTGGCTGTCTGTGATCGACATCCTCGCTAAACATTTCGGCCACCACGGGGCCAGTCCAGCTCGCGCTATTTCTTAGGCTAAGCGTGCAAACAGGATGCCTTCTGAAGCTCGAGTTTCAAACGAGACACCGTACTTGGCGATGGGCCAGCATAAAGTGTCCGTTGAGTACATGGCATGGATTGGTATCCTGTCGAGCGTGATGTACTGATTTGTGTAGCTGTCGATCGAGTGGAGAACTCACCGACAGCCGTAATTTCGATCAACTGGTATCCTGGACAGCATATTCTAGGCAAGAATTGGAGAGAGGTTTGCCGAACACCGAAGTTCGAGCTGGGTAAAATGTTGCTAT
>QGOH01009857.1:15632-26575 GCA_003313155.1 Boletus sp. MG95 | reverse complement strand
CTTTGGTAAGCTTCATGTGCCATCGAGCAAGACACATGTCCAGGTCCAAAGCTGTTCTAGATGACGGAGCCTTGTCAAACACGTTAGAAACTTGTCTGACCAGAAAAAAAGAAAAAAACAACCTGGTGATTGTCCGAGGTGTTTGAGTCTTCATCCTCAGAGTCTCCACTATCAGCTTGATATGATGGCAGTTTCTCGACACTCTTCATGTCCACAAGAATCTTCATTACACTGGAAGGGTCACCGGCATTGGTAATCTTTTGCACCATGTTCTTGTAGTCCAGCTTGTTATCCACATCCATTGCATCACCGACATGTTGGCTAAATATAACTTGTGAAACAAGGAAGCAGAGGGAAAAAAAAAAGTATCATGCCTCTTTGCCTTCAGGGCAATGAACTTGAATGAGAAATGTTGCTTGTGAGAGACCTTGTACTGTTTTTTCTCATGCTTCTCAAGAATGCCTTCCAAGAATTCAAGGTAGTTGTTCTCCGCAAGCACAAAGAGCAATTCCTTCATTTTGACAGATTTTTCTTCATGTTTGGTAGAGGTCTTGCCCTTGGCAGTGAGCTGTTTGAGCTTTGAGTAGATAGTGAGGGCTATAGCAAAGGGATATCTCTCTGAGGGTTGACTGCTAGCTTGAGATTTCTCGGTCATCTCAGTCATGGGAAATAAGTCACAAACTAGGATGATCTGGCAACACATGCCAATCTGCCAGCTGCGCCCAGGGTCCTTTGCCTGGCTGTCTCCAAAGCACAACTTTCAAAAATCCATTTTCCACATACTTATGAAAACAGCTGTAATAGGGACACACACATGTTGACAATTTTTGCCACAATCAGGTGACATACTGTACACACACTTGTCAGCAGCAACTGGAGCATATAGTATCTGATATCAAACCCACTTACTAAGCAGGTAAGTATCATCATGTGTAACTCTCCAGTATGTGCACTCCTTCAACAAGGTAAGATGAGAAATCAACAGCACCCAGTAAAGCAAGCTGCAAGAGTATCTGCTCAAGTTGGTGACAATGCCATATTTTGCATACAAGAAAGTGTCCTGTAAATGAGTGATTTCTTGATGCCTAATACATGTATCACAGATATCCTTTGTTAAGAGCGGTAAACTCCGAGGTGGGGCGAACTCCGGAACTCCGGAGTTGGGCTGGTCGGAAGGACTTGGCTTCACCGTATGTGGTGCACCCTTGTTGGAGTCCTTGGTCCTTAATTTGCAAAGGTGGGTCAGAGCGGAGAAAATGGAACTTGTGTTGTTCACGACACTAGTTCAGTCAGAGGGTCAGAGGAGAACCGTTGAAGTTCAAACGGAGGTGGGAGTTATCTAAGTTGATTATCAAACTGGAGAGTACATGAGATCGGAGTCGAGGGTTTTTATATACGGAGGATGGGGTACAATTAGTAAAGGAGTACAGAGTATTGGTAAGATCAGTGGAGCCGGTTCTAAGTAAACTGGAGCTGTGTTCCTAGGCGAAGCATAGGATTGGGAATAAGTACAAGGCGGAACTAAGACGGATATGGGACGTGGTTAAAGGGAGGCTAAGTACAAGGAAGTCCAGAGGTCCAGAGTTGTGTCTTTGCTGAGAACGCACCGGAGTTCTGTGATGAGGGATTGGAGGGGTACTGGAGTACCGGAGTGGACTCGGTGAAAATATGGGATATGACATCCTTAATGCTATGTATGGTTGTCATTGTGCTGTAATGATAGTATTGGCCAACCATTTCACTTGGTCAAACAAAAAAGAAAAATACAAGAAAATTTTTCATTTAAATCCGACCTGCCTGGCTCGAACAGGCGACCTCAAGATAATATCCATTACAGTCTCGCGCTCTTCCAACTGAGCTAAGGTCGGCTGTCTCAATTTGGTACATGGAAAATAATTGTTTTTAAAACTTGCAGCCCTACCTTCACTAATTGTAGTCGCGAAGTCCACTCCTGCATGGCAATCACCCTCAGAAGAAACACTTTGACAAGACTTTTTGCTCTTACCCTATTACTGGCAGGGTTCCTTTTCCTAATCTCCCCATCTGAGACGACTCCGTCTATTTCCGAGTACCGCGGATACAATGTGATCGAGCGAGTCACTGGGCTGAAGAATCTGAATGTTCAGAAACACAAATCATTGCAGCGGAGGATGGGTAGAGACACTAGACCCGACATATTCGACGGTCTTGTATCTGCTGGTGCCCATGACTTTTGGGAACGGTTCCAGGTGCCATTGTGAGCTCAGAATTCAAAGCTTTCATCTTCGAGGGGACATTGACCTCTTGTACAGCATCACCGCCAAGGCGACTAGCCATGTGGATACTCAAAGCGTGCTCAGTGCAGTAGAAGGGCTGCTTTCACTGAACGGTTGGGTTGCCGCCTACTGCCCTACCTTGGCCCGCCCTTTCGGACAAAATAAAAATATAGACGAAGACGCCTATGACGACCTTGCTAAAGATGATCGACTCTACTACATAGCATTGACTATACACTCCGCAGACCACTTTCTTGTCGACCAACTCGCCGTGATAGTTCAGCTAGCGAAGCGTCTTGGCACATCCAATCTGTTCGTCTCGATGTTGGATTATGGCTCCACCGATTCCACCCCCACCCTCACGGATCTCTGTGAAGCAGTATTGACTCTTCTTGGTGTACCTTTTAGAATCAACCGCGTGCCATCGATGACAGAGGACCCTGCAGCTGCATACTATCCCTCGGAGGAGGCATACATGCGAAACCTCGCGTTGGAACCACTGCTAGAGCTCCACGAAAAGAGACAAATCTCTTTCAACCGTGTAATCTGGCTCAAAGGATTCACTTGCCCCAATGACATTCTGGAAACGTTAAGGGTGAGCATTGCGAACGAAGCCGCAATGGTGTGTGGGATGGACTGGGCTGAGTCGGGTGGACAGTTCATTTTCTCTGATAGGTGAGATCAGATGAACAGCCGCGAACACACGGACCTGAGTATCAGTCCCTCCTTAGGTGGCGCACTCGAGACATCCGTGGCGATCAGTTTCGACAATCCAAGTCTTCATCAAAGCCTGATGCTGTGCCCCCTCGAGATAGGAATGGAGCTACTCGATACACTCAACACCTTCCCTTTCAAGTCTTCTGCTGCGAAGCTGGCACACATATCGTGGATCCTGCTCAATCCTATTACAAGGGTTTGAGGTATCGCTATGGCTTGGATTTTCACAATGCGTCTTCTCCAGACACCCCGCCGCAACGCTCCCCAGATGCACCTTGTCTGGATAGCAGTCAAGCATGGTTTTGCAGAGACCTTTGGGTTAGCAAGGCGCTGGACAGTGTTCGAGACGACGAAGGGTCTGACAGTGTCCCCCGCTACCCCAAACCTAAAACGGGGCTTCGGACCAAACATCGCCGGCAGATACCTGAAACTCCCGTGGATCCCGATGCCAATGCAGGCTCAGATTTTGACGCCATGCCAGACTCCGATCTTCCTCTCGAAGAACTTCCAGCCACCCGACTAACTGTACCAAATTCGGCATACACACCAGCTCGTATCTTGATTAACCCACGATGTGTGACAACCTACGCGGGCGTAGTCCATACTCAATTGGCCTTAGACCTTTTTGGTGCTGGCGACGATGACGGATCACAGGGTAATGCGACCAAGAATGTGCTTGACGATTGGGAAGGCGCCCCGGAAAGTTTTGTCTGTCAAGAACAACGGTACGCTTGTTCTCTCACCCCACACTACGGCCACAACTTACCTATAATTCATAGTCAAACCGGGGGTCGGGTCGCCGCGAAAACGCAGCGTTTAGTGGGCTTTTCTATCCATGATGAATTAGCTTTGAGAGCCCTCTAGCGGGCACCATACAGACGTAGATTGTACATAGATTTGATAGTCACCGTACTCGTCTCTTCTTGCCAAACCCTTTGAATGCTACACCATCGTCCGAGTCATCATCCACTACGATATGACGTCGTTTGCTCCCCCTTGCAGGCAAGTTGGGTCCTGTACGGGACTTCCCTCGAGTTCCTTGGGGGTCCTCGATTGGGAGAGAGTCTTCCTCATCCGAATCAAAGAACAGCTTTTCAGCTGCTGTGCTCGCCTTCGACTGCGGGGCTGTACGAGCCGCCCTTTTAGTTGTTTTCTCGGCCGGTACATCAGTGTCAGCGTCATCCGATTCTAACACGGTCGGAGCGCGCCTCTTCTGAGTGCCTGCGGTTTGGGTAGGAACTAAAGGCTCTTGATCCTTTGCAGTGCTGTCTCTCCAGTAACCTGTTGCGCAATAAGCGAAGCCGCGGATCAAGAAAGCATCTCAAACATGCCTAAGCCTACCCCGTAATCATGTTCAGCCCTAGCCACAAGCTCGATAGGAGGTCGCGACGAAGGCGTTGGTGTCTAAGAAGATATTCAAGAAACAACCACGATAAATGTCAACGACACGTACCTTCTTAAACTTCTTGAAATTCGGCCGACCATCATAGGTACGCGTCGCACCAGCTGTATGACCGCGATCAAAATTTCGGCGAAAGACCTCCAACTCAATTACCACCATGAAGTTCCCCCGCAAATTGCTCGCCTCGATGTCAAAGTCTCCAAGAATTTCCCATGGCTGTTCTTCTTCACGATGGATATCTGGTTTTGAGATACGAAGCTTGTTGAATTCTCGGTCAAACTCATCCTCAGCCGTCTTCTTCTTCCCTTTTCTTGATGCAAGCGCGGTTAGAAAGGCTGGATCAGTATCCATCTGATGACTCTGCGCAGGTCTAGACTCGGCTCGCTTCGCTGGTGCTCCACCACCCCTTCCAGATCCCTGTGAAGCATCTACATGTGACTCTGGGGCTTCTTGTGGTAAAGGGGATTTTCGACGAGGGCGCGACAATGCAGGCACAGTAGGCCCGGCTGGCGAATGACCACTCTCCTCTTCTTCCTCAGCCACTACATCAAGTGTTCGTGGGGGAACAGCTATTTGGGAATGCAGTGGTCGCGAGTCACTTTGGGTAACGCTCTCGCCAGCCTGAGTAAAGCCAACAGAATCCCTCATTGCGTCATATGCGTCACGGAGACCATGTGGATCGACGGTCATCTTATCCGGATCAGTTGCATCGAAAAGTGCTTTGAACTTCTTTAGTGGCGGTTCTTCGCTCCCCTTATATTCTGCGACGGGCTCCTCGACTGGAGGAGCCGGAGTAGGTGTTCTTCGTTTCAGCTTAGTCGACCGTGTCATTACAGGAAGCTAACAGAACGTTCACAATTCGTCTATTCTGGTGGAGATGAGCTGGGCGTACTGGAGGAAGAGTGTATCCCAGGTCTTCGGCATAGGTCTTATCTTTGACGTTGGACACGACGGGTTCTTCTGCACAACTGGCTGTCGACAGGGGCTTCGTACGACGAATAAGGGTCTGAAAGGGGTCAGATTGGACAACGAATGAGGCGACGCATCGCCATACCTTGCTGGGGGGAGGAGGAATAGACAAACCAAACAGCACGGGCGGAGGTGAAGGTGAGAGAGATTTGCGATGAATACCACTTGGCTCTGTGGGTGCCTTCTCCGGCGTAGCAGGCAGCGACGGTTCATTTGGATGAGTGTTCGGGACAAAGTCTGGGAGAGGGGAGTCACTCTCAGCCAAAGTACCTAGTATGGATGTGAGAAAGAACCGACAAGGCACAGAGTAAAGCCACCTTGACTCGAGGACCCTTCGTGGATTAACGAGGCATCAATATTGATCACGGCATTCGTCAGCGTATCCGGATTGATGAACGGTAACGAGAGGCTGTACTCGGAGATGAGTGCCCCTAGCATGATTATACGGAACGATCCATCTACCTTTGGGCCTCAGCAGTCATTTCCCGCCACTTGTCCTCACCAACGGTAGCTTGCACTACGTGGTCGCGGGCAACGATGGCGACTTTCAAACCAGCCTCGTCCACTTTCCTTTTTGCCTTGGCTAGCATCTGTCGCCACTTTGCTTCCCCGTTCGTTAGGGAGAAGCATTCATATTCACCGTCTCCACGAATGACCAACTCCCTTGTATCCCTATCGACTTGTCCCTCCGCGTCACACAGTAAAACGAATCGATATCCCTTTAGGAGATGAAGTCTCTCCTCGTTCGGCTCCCAGAACTTGAAAGACTTGAGCGACGACGCCAGCGAAGGAGAGAAGATTGGCCTGTATTTGCTCTCCAGCGGTGGGGCGAAGGACTGTTCCAAAGGTGCCAGTTTGAAGGGATGGCTATCGTCAGGCGTGACTCCTAGACGAATGAGTTCTTGCAACCATTCTACTTTCACGAGCTGAGTGGCCGATAGCAAGGACGTAGCCAATGGAACGGTGAGTTCATACTTGGGAGTGAGATGGTGTGTCGCAAGCGAGCTTGGAGAGGTTATCAGACTTATGCCTGAAATCACCCTTAGAACTCTAGAGCACCCGATATGACGTAGAATACTCACCTAATGTAGCACAATCTTCACTCGATATAGATGGCAGGGACCGTGCAGGCGGAAGGAAACACGCGATACGTCGCCAGTGTACCCTACCACGTCGGTCAGAGATAGAGGACGCTATTCACGGGGACAAGACCCACTGGACGAATATGCCCACCACTATATGGATCTTATCCCCAGACTTGAGTTCGCACGAAGATGAGGGATTCACGATGATGGCTTGACCGTCCCGGTCAATCGACATTGGTTTTTCCTTTGCATTGTATATCTCTAACGTCGGGACAAACGATGGATTGGGCTGGGGTACATGCACGGTTATACCGGGGCTCACGTCATTTGCTACGTTGGGCACGCACCACGTCATCTTGTGTACAAGGGCCCACCGTGAACTCGCAGTGGTCGCGAGATATCTTCTTGTTGTTCACTAACAACGGCTTGTCTTTACGACCAAGGGGCATCTTGCAACCAGTCTTGAGCAACTTTGTCTCTGGAACCAAGACATCGACGAAAGCGACGGATGGCATCATCGAGTGGACTCACTCGTAGTAGATACGTCTCTACTCTCGGGATCGAAAGGTCCTGTTAGCAACCACATATTGACAATGACGGACAGAGGGAACTAGTAGGTCCAAGACGCGGTCATGAAAGTACGCACGTGACAGTCAATAAATCCTCAAATAAATCTATTCCAACGAAATTACCAGACACTCGGTGCAAAATACTTTACAGAGCAGCGAGAAAACGTTAGATACGTTGCTATCAAAAAGTCCATGCATCACAAGGGAGCCCAACGATGCAACAACACCTGGTTCACGACTCCATCGGATGCGCCTGATCGGACGACGCTGTGGGATCATCATCAGTCCTTGGACCAGTGTATGGCGGTTGCCAGTGCAATTGAGAGCGATACGTGCCCTGTGCATCCGCACTCTCTGCGGGAGATTCGCCAGTCGTTGGCATCGCCGCGGGATAATACCCGGGGTAGGTGTATGCTACCGAATATGGAATCTGCTGGGACATCTGGTAGGGCCAGGACCCAGTCGCGTACACCGCCGAGGAAGGCTGGTAATGATAAGCAGGCAGATAGACGGGTGCAGGTGCAGGTGTAGATACTGAAGTGGATGAGCCAGAAGAAGAAGATGTGGCGGACGGGAAGGTTGCAACATGAAGCGTAGGCGTTGGGTCCGTGCTCCGCTGAGCCGCCGCTGCGAAAAGGACACGTGAAGGAAGATCAGAAGAGGCCGTACATGGCACGACAACCGCGCTTACGTTCGGGCGCAGGCTCAGATGGCTTTTGCATCACAGTCTGTCCATCGGTCTGACCGAACACAACACTACCCCACTTAAACTCTCGTTTAATACCCCTATCCCAGAGCACCTCAATGGATTTGGTCTCCTCGATAACGCGGACCAGCGAAACTTCGAAAACCCCAGCGCTCACGCGAATCTTGATCCGAGACATCGACGGAAGCGCAAGCAGCTCGTTCCGGATCTTGTCCTGCTTATTCGCTTTCTTCGCAGCTGCGACAGCCTACAAACGACACCATAAATCATGGGGGGGATAAAACTGTGTTTTCAAATGCCTACCGGGTTGTGTTGGTTACATAGTAACTCCACTTCGTTCTTCTTGATCGTTTTCAGCACCCGGGGTTCCGCATCCGCGGTCGGCTGTGCATCTTGAGCGACGGATTCCCCGGGTGTCGCCTCAGATTGGGACGACCCTCCGGATAAGTGAGATATATGAGAGAACGTTGGCTGCATATCAAACAGAATCACTTCTTTCTCAACTTCGCGCAACACAGTGTAAGAAACACCATTTTGTCCTTCTCTTGCACAGGACACGTGGAATGACTTGGTACACTTTCCTTTGGTGCACTGGATAGGGGCACCATGCGCCTTCTGTCGTCCCTTGGTGCAAGCAGAACATTTCTGAAGCCCACCGTTACAACGAATCTGACGCAGGAGAAATAGTACCCTACCAGATTCCACCTGTCTTTCACGATCGCGTCCACCCCGAAGACTCTCAACTCCCGAGCACGCGAGCCATCAGGAGGGTTTTCTGCAAACTCTGCTACATCAACCCATGTCTCGGGCACCACTTTTGCGCACTCTTCATGCGCCATCCATCTAGTGGAATCAAGCATAGATGACAACGATCCGGGAAGTTCTCTCTTGCCTATGGGTGGGTCCTGGACACGCAAAAGACCATCGTGTGACATAGAAACGCATAGGCAGCAGGGAAACCCTTCTGGTTCCGAAGGTTTTGGTCCGAGTTTGAGTGTGATAGAAACCTTGGAGGGTGAAGCAGAACTGGACAGTCCGGGTTCGACCGACGGCCTTGGTCGCTTTCGCTTCGGCACACCATCGACTCCTTCGGCCTTTCTCTTTGATGATGGTGGCGGCTGAGTAGGCGGATTGAGCATCTCTTCCTCTCGGTCACGCAGAAGTTGATCGACGTCTATCCGAACGCTGAACGACTCTTTAGACCAGAAGTCGCGGGAGATAGAGAGGAAATACCTGTCAGCTACGCATTGACATGCCTTTGCTTTACGACCAAGTTCGACCCAGCTCTCGAGAGCAAAGTTGACGCTCTCCGCACAATTGAATCCAAGATTAAATCCGGCATGATAACCCCGGGGATAGGTGATGACGAACTCGTGTTCCCGCTGAACGAGGAAGTTTGGTCGGCACGAAGACTGGGCTAGCAACGTCGGCGATGCAAGAAAGGATTTATGTCGCAGGAATTGCGGGCACTGAGACGTATCTTTCGGAAAATAGCCTATCCTGTCAATGTCAGAAACTAAACAGAGGACGAATGACAAAGACCGCACTCTTCATCGTTGACTCGAGAGCGGCAGCTCGTCCTTGGGGTACCGCATACCAGAACTTTGGAGCGCCGAAGTGAATGTAATTGATACTAAAAAGATCCATGTCCTCGACATGCCAGGCAAACGTAGCTCTCCACATCCCAAAGTACAGGTAAGGCAGGTTCACGCCGGGAAGGCCGTTCGAAGAGGATGGCAGGATACGAGAAAGGAAGGAAGGAAGATGGGCGACATTCCAAATCTTTGTCTCGTCGGTGTATAGCGAACCTTGATGAAAAGATTTCAGTCGCGTATTGGTCGTGGCCGATTGAAACATACCTTGCATGTCAGCGCCATACCAAGCAGGACGTCCCAAGCCGCAATTTCGCCAGTACTGACGCTCGAGCTTTTGACAAAACTCGGTTGTGTAATCGTCGGTAGCGGTACCTGGAGGTAACCAGTCTTTGTTCGGATCAAACACTTGGATGAATGCAGCGTCCTTGGCAGCGCGTTTGGCGAGTTGAGCTTCGCGTACCTCACGAGTCTGCGTTCGTTTGCCCTTTTGCTTCGGCTTTTCCTCTGTTTGGTCGGCATCAACGTCAGCAGGATGGTCACCCTCATCTTCCATGCCAACATCATCACCCCCATTTGCCTGGGAGGGCGTAATTGTCGCTGGGGGATCGACATCAGCAGTTGGTGAACGAGGATTGCCAACACTTGTAGGCGGGGACATGTACTCTCCACGAGATTCATTGACAAGGATATCTGTGGATGATTCGCCCTGCTCTTCTTTAATTGCAGAGTGAGGTATTTCCTCCGGCTCGACGGACTCCATTTTGTGGCTGGGTGCCCTTGGACGAGCTCTTCTTGCGGGCCTGGGACCGACGCGCGTGCTCCGTGCATGAAGGCCGACGTCATCGATGCCGGGGGCGCGGAAGTCTTCTTTATCGCAGAGCTCGGCCCACTCGCGGACGCTCATGACCCTGCGCTTCTCCACGTTTTCCTGCCGAAATAGGCCACCACGGCCAAGCATGTGTTGTTCGATGGGGGATCTTATCTTGACGGTTGCAAGTTGATCTTTGATTGGGGGTAATGCTTCGACCCTAGGGACGATGAGGACCATTGGTACACGTCGTGGGGATGGTGCCTACCATTCTTTCGGGGGGATGACCTTGACGATGCCGCTTTTGAGCCCCCAACACTCAACCTTTGTCATGTAGCCCTCAAAGTCAGCAAACTCATCCATGGTCGGCTTGAAGACGGGTATGCCGCGGTGTGCAAGCGGATCATCGTCGGGGTCGAGCCATGGCCTGGCATCGGAATTTGGAGAGGGAGGGAGATGGGCGCCCTCTGAGCCGAAGAAGTGGTCGGGCTGGATGGTGATTGCGGGGACGGGTGGAGTTACGGATCTGGAAGGGGTGAGAGAAGAGGTGCGGCTGCTGGACATTGTGGGCGGGTTACTCTCCCACGGGGAGACGACGACGGGAACGGGGGCTGTCGTCGTCGTAGTCGTCGTCGGCGACGGTGATGGTGGCGGAGAGTGTGCGATTGTTGGTGTGCGATATGGGCGAGATCCCTGCTCGTCGTCGTGGGTCACTAAGCGATGTGTCCCCAAATGTCTTTTTCCCTCGGCAATTCCCGAAGATGGATTATGTAACCCCTCCTCCTGCCACCAACACTGGCAGTGACCGACAGTGACCACTGACTTCAACATGTCGCC
>QGOH01009857.1:0-15505 GCA_003313155.1 Boletus sp. MG95 | reverse complement strand
CGTCTGCGTATGCCCTCGCAGTCGCTCTTTAACAAATCTATCGCACTCATCTTCTCTAAACGCAGCACCCGCACACGCGTCTCCGCAGAGACAGCCGCCGTCCTGCTTGGAGGCCGCGCCCTCTTCCTCGGTCGCGACGACATCCAGCTCGGCGTGAACGAGTCCCCTCGGGACACGGCCCGTGTTCTCGGTGGCATGTGTCAGGGCATTTTTGCCCGCGTCGGTGGCCACGAAGAAATCGAGGTGAGCTCCACCACTTCCTGTTCCTTGCGCCTATACAAATATCTCTGCAGGAACTCGCAAAATTTTCACCCGTTCCCGTGCTCAACGCCCTTTCTTCCCTCTGGCACCCCACTCAAATTCTTGCAGACCTCCTCACCCTACACGAGCACGCTCACCTGTTCGATCCGACACAAATTCCTGCTCCTGGCCAAAACAAACCCCTCCCCACCCTTCCCTCCTTGACAGTGGCCTACGTCGGTGACTCGGCCAATGTCCTCCATGACATGCTTGTCGCATACCCGCGTCTTGGGCACAAGCTTCGCGTCGCATCTCCACCTCAGCCCGCCTATCAATGCCCCAAGGCTGTGTGGGACCGCGTCACGGAGTTAGGGTGTGACAAAGACATCTGGTGGGGAAGTGACCCTCGCGAAGCCGTCAAAGGCGCCGATGTCGTCGTGACTGACACTTGGTGAGAAACAAATATACTCACACTACCGCATCACATGAATCGTCAATTGGTGCGCCTACAGGATATCCATGGGACAAGAGGCAGAAAAAGCCCAACGTCTCAAAGACTTTGCCGGCTATCAGGTCACGGAAGCACTTTGTCGGGAAGGTGGCGCTAACCCCAATTGGAAGTTCCTTCATTGTCTCCCACGAAAACAGGACGAAGTCGACGATGAGGTATGTCCTAGCCAATATAGTGTCCTCTCATGACCGATTGTGCTTTAGGTATTTTATGGCCCACGATCTTTGGTCTTCCCCGAAGCCGACAACCGGAAATGGACGATCATGGCCGCGTTCGAGTATGTCTTTTGAAATACATCGAGTTCACTGCTGATTCTTATCTGCTGCAGTCTCCTGTTTGGTAAATGGGATCTCACCGGTGAGCATTCGGCGGACAAGGCAACGCGGTAAAGGGCCGTCTACCTACAAACAATCTTAGCGGCATTCTCGCCCCCTTTATGATAGTTCTTTATGGATGTACTTGTGAATGTTTGAAACGAGACGAAGCAGTCCAGTATTTTGTACAGCCACCACTTGCGACCTCCACTTAGCTCCTTCCACCAACCAAGCCATTCAACTGGACAGGATGGCCTCACAAGCTGCTACTGCTGTAATTGTCGACTCAGTAGTAATGAAGATCTTGCATGCGCACAGCTTCGCTCGAACCTCTGCCCAAGCAATGTCTGTTCTCTCCAACTTGTTGACCAGATATCTCGTTCTTCTAGCGTCTGCATGTGGCCAATTCTCCGAGCTCGCGGGGCGATCAAGGCTGTCTATCCACGACGTGGTTGCCTGTCTTGAAGAGCTGGGGACCAATTTAGATGAGTTGAGTGAATACTGTGGCACGGAAGGGGTTGAGCTGTCTAGGTATGCATCTAGCAGTGCCAAAAGGCTCGACGACCTCGCAGATTTCAGAGGTATGATCCATTTGGTCTATTTCTCGTTTATCAACACGTTCTGCTCTGTAGGTTACCTTGGAGAAGGTCTGATTTCTGAGGATGAGCCCATCCCTCTTGCTTACGCGCCACTCCCTGAGGACGTCTCAATCATCGACGGGATTGCAGAGAACAGTGAAGAGTCTGACGACGAATTGAACGATGGTGGCGGATCATTACCAGTTGGAGCGGTCGACAGGTTTATAGAGCCGCTATCATATCGCGAACATCCCACAGCATCCTTCACGCCTGATTTTCTACCACCCTTCCCCGATGCCTCCCAGCCGCACTCCCCCTCACCTACACCTGTCCCCCATGCAGTCAAGATGGAAAGACCCCCGTCGCCACTCCCACAACACATTACATCGATTACTGCTGGAGACTACCTCATCCAGGTGCCATACTCAGAGTCCATCCTCGCTAGCACGCCATCGTGGCATCTACCATCTCAAACCTCTGTAACACGATCGTCCAAGTCTCTTCCACCGCGGTTCGCCACGCCATCGACCCAACAAGCTCTTTTGGCTGCCTACCACCATATACTAACCCATCCCGTCTCTCAGCCAGGGCCACCTAATCCTGCAAAACACAAGGTTGCCATGACACTTCTCTCCCAAGTTCAACACAACACTCGATGGGATGCGCCGTCGACACTGTACGCAAATGTCGCACCGTGTCCTCCTCGCATCGCACCCATCGGACCATCCTATCCTATTGTTCATAGTGCATTAGAGGAAATTCGTTCGGGAAAGGACGTCGACAAGGACTCGGACAAAAGACCAATGCTTCCGCCTGCGCCTCCTCGGCCCGTTTTTTCCAACGACAGACCAGTGTTCCTTGCCTCGCAACAGTCCTCCAGACTTCCCGAGCTTGCTCGTCAAGTTCTCCCTGTATGCACACTTGCTTTCGAACAAGTGCTTTGCTGAGATTGATAAATATAGGGTCCCGTACTGTCGCGCACATCACGCCTCACTCATCCTCCGGTTCTGCAACGAGGATCGCAGAAGCTTTATTACGGTTCAGGTATTCCAGCACCATGGAATTCCTCGTTGACTATGTCCACAACGCAAGGGGGAAAAGGGGGAGAAGACGGGGGTACAACCAATGGGCAAGACGCTTCGTCGTTCACGCTTCCAGATGCGCAGATGTTCGCTACGTGGGATTATGAGGCGAAGCACTACCAGGAACCCTTGGGGGCAGGCCGAAGGGGTAGGGTGTCTGCGACGCCGATAGTCTCATTGTCGTCGCTCGGTAGACCTTCTAAAGTAGGCACTTGACTGTTGGTCCTTGAGTGTATCGATACAGTACGTGGATGATCAGCCAGCCCCCAGCGCTGAGCGCTGAGACATCCCTCATCCAACAACATGTGGTTGACCTGCCGCGTTCGAGAGCACCCTTGAACTTGTAGAATTGGAGGAGCATTGAAGCAACAAAAAGGCAGCCCACTGCAACTGCGACCATATCTTGTGGAGGTTCCTTCCAGACGCCAATCCTGAAGGCCTGACACCTCTAATGAACAGACAAATCTTCAGGGACCAGGGGAGCGCTTCGAGTGTAGGACACCGCCCCGAATCTTGACAGCGCCGACGGCTAAACTTTTCTCGTTGAAATCCACCAGCAACTAGTACTAAGCCTCAACCAAACATCTGGTATTATGTCTTGGACTACTTTACCCATCCTTCCTTTTCTCCTTGCTTTATGGCTAAGCGTCAATGGAGCCAAATCGCGCAAGCTATCTCCCTCTGGCGCTGTAACAGCGTTCGTCGTCGGCTTCGTAGTGTTCTCGACGCACGTACGCGCGATAGGCCTATCCCTCGTAGTATTCTACTTGCTGGCATCCAGGGCAACCAAGCGTAAGTCATCGAATGCGACCCCACCTTATCGATGGATTGACGAGCACGCGAAGAGGGCAAGCAGCGCAAAGCTCAGCTCGAAGCAGGGTACCATGGCTCTGGTTATCGTACCGGATGGCAGGTTCTTTGCAATAGCGCCGCAACATTCGTCGCGTGCCTGATTTGGAGCGTGAAATTTACGCCCGACGTGTTCCCCTGGTCCTTCCTCGCGGGGGCGCTTCATGTACCTCGTGGCCCTGATGTGTACGACAACGGCAA
The DNA here is from genome assembly GCA_003313155.1 of Boletus sp. MG95. NCBI lineage: Eukaryota > Fungi > Basidiomycota > Agaricomycetes > Boletales > Boletaceae > Boletus > Boletus sp. MG95. Next base: position 11,730 of record QGOH01009857.1, on the reverse strand, counting down.
CTGGTGTCCTACCTCACTTGTTGTAGCTGATGGCCTTACTCGTGCCCTCGTGTTTGTGACTCTGGGGTGCGTCTCTCATTGCATATGTGATTTACATACCTTACAATGTCCTCTCAAGCCAATGCGCTTGTTGCCTCGGGGACACACTTGCCTCGGAATTGGGCATCCTGTCGAGTTCCCCACCTATCCTGATCACGACCCTCAAGACAGTACCCGCAGGGACCAATGGTGCGATCTCTGTTGGAGGCACGATCGCGTCAGGCATAGGTGGATGCATTGTTGGGCTTGCACAATTCGTGAGCCTGGTCGTGGAGAACAGTGTTTGCAGAGCTGAGTGGACGAGTTTACTCCCCACGCTGATTGGGTGGGGTACGGCCGCGGGAATCCTTGGGTCCATGGTGTGTATTTATGTTCTCTCTGCTACCACGACCATCATACGATCATCGGACATGGCCTAGCTCGATTCCCTCCTTGGAGCGACCCTACAGCGTACGCGCTACTCTACGGACAAGAAATGGATTCTTCAGGACGAATCAGTACCCGAAAAGAACGAGTCCATTAAGGTGATCAGTGGAATAAACGTATTGACCAATAACCAGGTTCGTGCATCATCTCCTTCGCTTTTCGTCTCTATTGACAGCGTGACGTGTGCGCCAAAGATCAATTTGCTATCATCAGTGGTTACGGCGCTTGTCGTTGCGGCCCTCGCCTAGATCTAGTCGCAGTCTCACGGGTGAGCTCCGACACTCGCCGGTTGGAGTGGGGTCGAATGGGGCAAGCTTCTGTTCTCGAACGCGATACGAGCCCAATAGACATTTTTCATCCGAGTCCGGCGCTGCCAAAGGTGTACTACGCTTTAGTTACCTCGTTACTAGAGGGATGTCTTTTGAGATCTTGCTCACGTGCTCTCGACCCGCCCGATCTGTAAGTAGGAGGCCAAACTCAACTCAGCTCTTCGAGTACCGCTTGTCCGCCCGCCCGTCTTATCCCACTTTCCCTCACAGCGAACACCTGGCCATGGCAGAGGACGCCCCAGAACCACCAAAGCGCGACGTGCAAAACCATCTGCTCTTTGAATGTGCTTGGGAGGTCGCCAACAAGGTCGGAGGCATATACACAGTCATCAAGACCAAGGTACCCGTCACCGTCGCAGAGTATGGCGATCGATACACACTCATCGGCCCTCTGATGTACAAAACCGCGCCGATGGAAGTCGAGGCGCAGGAACCCACCGATCCCGCACTGGCAGCCACATTATACAGCATGCGCGTCCAAGGTGTCAAATGTCTATACGGCCGTTGGCTGATCGAGGGTGCACCCCGCGTGCTCTTGTTTGACACTGGCGGGGCATTACCTCGACTCGATGAGTGGAAGGCAGACCTGTGGAATCTGGCTGGCATCCCTTCCCCGCCCCACGACACCGAAACGAACGATACGATTATCTTTGGTTACCTCGTCGCGTGGTTCCTTGGGGAGGTAATGTGATCCGTCGTCTCCCGTTTTACTCCACTCACCGGTTTCGGCCGACTATTGTTCAGTATGTGGCACGACAGCTCCATACGGCCGTTGTCGCCCATTTTCATGAATGGCAAGCCGGCGTTGCCATCCCGCTATGCCGAAAGAGACACATTGACGTCACGACCGTGTTCACGACCCACGCTACCCTCCTCGGTCGTTACCTCTGTGCCGGGAGTGTTGATTTTTACAATAACCTCCAATACTTTGATGTTGACCATGAGGCTGGCAAGCGAGGCATATATCACCGCTATTGTATCGAACGTGCATCTGCTCACTGCGCAGACGTGTTCACGACGGTATCGGACATCACGGCGTACGAATCGGAACATCTTTTGAAGCGCAAGCCGGACGGGATCGTACCCAATGGGCTCAACGTCGTCAAGTTCCAAGCGATGCACGAATTCCAGAATTTGCATGCTACCGCAAAAGCCAAAATTCACGAGTTTGTCCGGGGTCACTTTTATGGTTACTATGATTTCGATCTTGAAAATACGCTATATGTCAGTTCTCTACGTTGGTCTTTTACGTGTGTTACTGAAGTTTCTGAAAGATGTTCACTGCCGGCCGCTACGAGTATCGAAACAAGGGGGTGGATATGTTCATCGAATCGCTCGCGCGTGAGCATGACCAAGTTGTGATGCATGGTCCTTTGTTTTGCTACGTTATTGACAGGTCTAAACCATCGCCTCCAACAATCTGGTTCAAAGACGACCGTCATTGCATTCATTATCATGCCTGCTACGACAAACTCTTACATAGTCGATGCTCTCAAAGGGCAAGCGGTCATGAAACAATTGAAGGACACCGTTACTGAAATACAGCACCGAATCGGTGCTCGCTTGTTCGAGCATGCTGCCAGGTATCATGGGTAGGTGCTGTCGATCAGCGTCTGGTGATGATTCAGATATGGACTGAGCGCTTTGACTCCACAGGGAGGGCAAGATGGAATTTCATCCAGATAATTTACTGTCTGCGGAGGACGAGGTATTACTGAAGCGACGGATATTTGCGCTCAAACGGAGCTCATACCCCCCGATTGTCACGCACAACATGACGGATGATGCCAATGACCCCGTTCTGAACCAGCTTCGTCGTGTCAAACTGTTCAATGCCCCGTCTGACAGGGTGAAGGTGATTTTCCACCCAGAATTTTTGAACTCGAACAACCCCATCTTGGGCCTTGATTACGAGGAGTTCGTGAGAGGGTGCCACCTGGGTGTGTTTCCGAGCTACTATGAGCCATGGGGCTACACACCGGCAGAGTGTACGGTAGTGAGTGACACGTCCGATGTCGACGATGATGGGGTGGCTGACTGCCAAGTCAGATGGGGGTTCCGTCTGTCACCACCAATTTGTCTGGATTCGGGTGTTTCATGCAAGATCTGATCGAAAGACCAGAGGATGAAGGCTGCTACATCGTCGATCGGCGGATGCAATCTGTGGACGACGCCGTCAACAACCTGACGAACTTCATGTTCCAATTCTCTAACAAGACACGGCGACAACGGATTAACCAACGTAACCGGGTGGAGCGATTAAGCCCGCTGTTGGACTGGAAAAACCTTGGGATTGAGTACGCCAAGTCGAGACAATTGGCGTTAAGGCGGGCGTATCCCGACGCATTCCTGAACGCGAACGGTGAGGACGAGGATGGTGACTGGTTCGGTGCGAGCATGGAGCGGTTTTTGCCGATGTCTGTCCCTGCCAGCCCTCGTCTGCGATTGACCGGGATGGCCACCCCGGGGGATATGGGAACGCTAACAGAGGAGGTGAGCTGTCCAGGGCAGCGTGGAAGGCAAGGGCTAAACGCCGTTCGCTGCTTTCCAGATGCAGCGACTGAATACGAGTGACTATCGTGGGTACAACTGGCCGCACTCGGCCGAAGACGAGGAGGATGGGTATCCTTTGTAAGTGGCTGTCCTTATCAAGGTTTCGTCTCTCAGCAAACCTACTTGATCATCTCCGCGTGACAGCCCACTCGTCACGAAGGTTCGTTCGCGCGCGGGGTCTGGGGTAAACACCCCCGGCGGGGGCGTGTCGAAGAGTCTAAGCGAGAGGGACTTGCAAAAGGCAGACGCCGCACTGAGCCAGGTGGACGTGGTTACCGAGGTCGAGAGAGTGGAGGTGGGCGTCAAGGACTGACCCGCTTGGATATGTATCTAAGTACGAGCGGACGCATATGCGATTTATATGTATGTCTTTGTCACGTCGGCGAAAGTGCGACCCGGGTTTTTCCGACGGTAGCCGGGAACATGCTGCAATTTTTGCACGTCCACTGCATCTCTGCACTCCACCATCTTGTTCTCCTCATCGTCGCTCCCAGCGACGACATCCTTGCCGTCCTTCTCACAATCGTGGACTGAGCTACAATCACCATGAGCGCACCCCGTCCGACGATGAAGACCATCCAGAAGCGGTTCTACACCGCTCTACCTCGCGCCGTCTCCGCCGCTTCTACATCGGCTAGCGCAATATCCAGAGTTCGCTCCAACTCCGCCCCATCTTCCCGTCCATTGTACACGGCGAACTCCACCTCTGGGCCCCTTGCCTTCTTCGACTCTCCCCCACCCCCGCCGCCACCTCCCAGTTCCCGCCCAGGCAATCCTCATATCCTCTCCACATCACGCCTCCCCGTCAAGGTCGAGGGCGAGGGTTCTTCCCATTCGACGAGCCCGCACTCCCACAACTCGCCCCACGGACAAGGACAGACCACTGGCCAACCACCCTTCTCCCTTGCACTCACCTCACCACAGGCGAATTCCTCGTCGCCCCCTATCCTACCCGCCTCGCATCAATCCGCGGGTTTTTTTCCCTATTCTTCCTTTCCTTCCATCCCGTTTTGTAATGTCTCGCTCTCAGACCAGTCCGACTCGCATCCGCGTGTCAAGAGGCACCGCATGCGATATCACCTGGACGTCGGTGCATACGGAATTCCGAAACACGCCAAGAAGCCTGTGAAATCAGGCATGGGCAGCTCCGGTGTTTCCAACGGACGTTTCTTCCAGGACGTACCAACGGAGGACCTCGGTCTTGCCGTCCAAGTAGGCGAAGACGCCTACTTCATCCGCGAAAATGCCATGGGCGTAGCCGATGGCGTCGGGGGCTGGTCACGGGCCAGAGGTGCGTGTAAAACACTCCGGTCTCAATAAATTTAACCTTGGCCCCAACCTCAATGATCTAGACTCTTGCACGTCGAAACGTGCCTCTCAGGACCCTTCGCCTAGCGCTCTTTTCGCTCGTCGTTTGATGCATCATTGCTCGGCAGAGGTACTTGAAGTTGATGCTTGCACTTCGCAGCGCCGCGAGGCCTCCCCCGTCCGCAGTGCCTCACCAAGACACACAGGGAGCACAGCCCTCAATGACGCTTGGCCATGGAATGCGGAGATAGATCAGCTCAACGAGGAGCTGGAAGATTCGCTCGAGGACCTTGAAGATGGTTTGGACGTTCTCATGATTCTCGAACGTGCATACGAAAAAACGATCAAAGCGCACGTCGTGCCTGAAGATTCGACTCCATCTGCGCCGGTAGTGCGGCCTCCTTCGCTTGTTTCCATTCCTGAAGACCGGCCGCTTTCCACGGGACCCAGTGATACCGTGGTTCCATCCCCGACTTCCCCACTACCGCCTGAGGTCCACGTCATCCGGCAACCAACCCTCGTTCCGTTGAAGACAGGATCTTCGACCGCACTTGTTGCAATTCTTCAACATTCGCAACCACCAGCACCTCCCCGACCTGCACCTCATCGTCCGATACTACTCAATTTACCAGCTTCGCCAAAGCCTAGCTACGATGCAGTTCTCAAGATCGCTCATTTGGGCGACTGCATGGGTATGTTAGTACGGGGTGAGGATATCGCCTGGCGCAGTGCCGAGATGTGGTGTGCCTTCAACACACCTGTACAACTCGGGCCGAGCTCCTCTGCCCGACCCAGTAATGCGCAGATCTTGGAACTCCCCGTACAAGCAGACGACATCCTCATCCTTGCGAGTGATGGACTGAGCGACAACTTGTGGGACTCTGAGGTACTGGATGAAGTGGTACGGTTCAAGAGGTCGTTTTTGAAGGATGCGGAGAAGCGCAAGGGTCAGGGGCTACTCGGTAGGAGGACACTTGCGGGGATGTTGAGCGAGGCTCTGTGTTCGAGGGCTCGCCGGGTGTCGGAGAGGAAGGGAAAGAACTTTGCGGACGACGAAGGGGAGCTGGAAGATGAGATACCGTTTGCTCGCCGAGCAAGGGAGCAAGGAAAGTCTTTCAAGGGCGGTAAAATTGATGGTGCGTGTACTTTGTCCGACTTATACGACGAGTTCTGAGATGCCCTTGTAGATATCTCCGTGCTGGTAGCAGTCGTGTCTCCGGCACCAGACTTGGCGCTGAACTAAGTCGTGGGCTGGTTCGTCGCATTCGTATCCTCACTGTGCAAGTGTACAACATTCGTTTGCATTTTTTGAAACACTGTATGGATAGATCGTACAATTTGTAGGGCTCTGTTATTTTATGCATATATGCCATCGATCCAGAGTACCTTGAGTGACAAGGCAACATTGATTAGTGTACATTTGAACGACATCCGTCTAGCTAACATCCATAGCCTCGCCTGCGACAGGCGTGATCTTCTCGGTGACGATCAAACTTCTGATGCTCTCACTCTTCCAAGCTGTGGTTCCCCGCCTGAACGTATACTTGCGCTCTTTTTCAACACGCTCGTTGGGTTTGACAAAGTTACGTAGCACCTCAGTGCCAGTTGCAGTGATGACACATGCATCGACGTTCGAACCCGAACCGAGATCGTTGAAGATACCAGCTGAAATGGCGGCCGTCACTAATTGAAGGGCCTCCTCTCGCTGTGGACGGGGTGATGTCAGCCCTCTGGATGTCTGAGAAATGGAAGGCTCCGATTACCGCCAAGTTGGGCTTCCAATTGCTCTCAAAGACGGCCATGGCTGCAAGGCTTCCCGATCCCATCGTTACATAGGGAAGCTTGTCCGTGGAACCGTGCGGATGGATAGTGAAGAGTTGTGGACCAGTGACATCGACGCCGCCGAGGACGAGTGCAGCGCCGATATGTCCTTGATATCTTTTTGACGAATGGATTTCAGCATCACCAAACGGCAAGGAGAAAAACAAAAAAAAGACGGACCGATAGAGATGTTGTTTGAGCATCGTCATCGCCGTGACCACACGCGGCTTCCTCCCCGTCGAGAGCGCGTGCAGCTCAATATTGGACGAGATCGTGGCGGTTACGAATTCGGTGTCGGCTGCAGTCCCAGCACCACAGCAGCGAATGGACTCTGAAATGTAGTGTATCTGGGGCGACATGCTCGAGACGGAGGGATGGGTGGATGACAGGTCACGCACCTTTTCGCAGTTCTTGTCTGCGACGATCGGCCCCTCGGTCGCACGCGTATCTGCGCCGAGTATGATGCCATCCCTGAAAATACACCCTACGATGGTGGTACCAGTGCTGGTCGCCTTGGGCAGCGGCAGTCCTTTTTCCGCCAGAAAGTGATTGCTTTTGTGTTCCGAGTGGATGAATATCGGAAACAAGAATCGCATCGCGGAAACACGCGCTCACCGTATCGAATTTGAGAAATCGAAACCAGACGATCTGTACATGTTGTCCATCGCCGCCGCTAGATGAGTCGAAATGCAAGTTGGAGCTTGTCAATGTTAGCCAGGCATACGCGTCGACCCACGCAGGAGCGGGACTGATGGCACCGCTTTCCTTGGTGAGGCGCTTGCGCACCCCCGGACAGCCTCTCCTACGCTATCGTCCACGACAACCTACCAAGTTGCCCAACTGCAGCGTCGACCGCGTCTGTATCCTGCCAACAGCGAACAAGTAGACATCGACGATGGACGGCTGGAGCAAGCTTCAATCAAGCCTTTCCAACATGAACCTCGGCCAATCCGCCAACAAGCTGGCAAAGGGCTTCAACTCGAGTCTCCAGGCGACGCGGGAACGTTTGGGTCAAATTGCACCTGGCGAAATCACCGAATTGCCTCAAGGTCGGGTTGTCTCTCGAAAAATTATACTCGTACATCTTCACCCATTCGACCCCCCACCACAGAGTACAAAGACCTCGAGGCCCGCGTCGACGCGCTGCGTCAGGCCCACCTCACTCTGCTCAAGTGGGTATCGCAGCGACGCGCATAGCCATTGTATCTCACTCAATCCTCCCCTTCCAGGATCACCAAGGCATACGAGTCCGAGTCTTACGACTACCCGACTCAGATTCAGGAGTCGATCACGGAGCTGTCCACCACCATTGGACATGGCATCACGAATTTCGCCGCCACCAACCTCAAGGGTACGAACATCCCTGCGCCGAGCCCCATTCCCCCCGCGGCTACGCAGCACAAGACGCTCCCCCATGCGCTCGGTCGTGCTGCCACGAATGCTGCTACGGTGCTGCACGGAGCGCCGGGGGGCAACGATGATAAGCTCGGAAGGGCGCTCGGCCTGTATGCTGGCGCCTGGGACACCATTGCTGGTGCGCGTCTCGAACATGACGATGCGGTCCAGAGGCAATACCTCTACCCGTGGCAGACGACGCTGTCGACGTCGATCAACGTCGCCATGAAGGCCCGTCAGGCCGTTCGTGCCAGCAGACTCGAGCTCGACGCGGCCAAACAATCGTGAGACGTCGCGTAAATTCCCCGCTTTGATTGACTGAAGTGTCCCTTGTTTAGTCTGAAGAACGCAAGTCCTGCTAGGCAAGAGCAGGCAAAGCTCGACATAGAGAATGCAGAGGACGACCTCGTACAGAAGACCGAAGTCGCAATCACGCTCATGAAGACTGTTCTTGAGAACGTACGTGCCAACTGATTGCATCTCTTTCGACGAGAAGTCCACGTTGAGTTTACCCCCCCAGCCTGAGCCTCTCAAGAACTTGAACGAACTCATCAAAGCACAAGTGAGCGCACGCCCTCGTCAACGGCTTTCAGATTGTTGATGTTCGTTCAGTTAGTTTACTTTGCCTCTGCCGCCGAGGCCCTCTCGTCCACACAGGGCGAGATAGAAGAATTGAGCGTAGCCGCGGAGGGTGAATACAGGTGCCACACTTTTCTTTATATTCTGCCAATGTCGTCTCACATTTCCTCTAGAAAGTCTCGGGATCATTGAATAACCACCTCAGGCACGCGATACAACTCGAAGCACACACATGCATCTCTAACGCCTGTATATGGATACGATCACATAGTATACTTTTCTTTGCGCGTGTCGGTCAGTTCTGCCACCCATCCTTGAGACTTTTGCCTCCTTTTCTCTGTGACCTTTGTGTAACTTGTGCAATCGGATGACCTTGTTCGGACCCGGTCTGTAATGGTGGACATTTATCGTTCTCGTGCGCGTCGACTTCTGCGCAGTACTGGGTACATGTACCGTGTCGGCCAAGGTGTTTGTCTGCTCCGGGACATGTGATATCCCGCAAGCTTACTAATACTCGTGAAAACCCACGCCGTCCAAAGTTTTTCTCTTCAGCTTCCTTGAACTTCGAACATTTATTTGTTCTTCATCTCCCCGACTGACCAGCCGAGGTGGGTGTCTCAAATCTTCCTCGAATCCAGAGCTGCCTCCTTGTTTTTTCGTGATGATTTTATTGCTGTGCACCAGACCGAGTGCTTCTGCTCCTTGAGGAACATTTACCCTGTCCCTCTGTTATACGCTCGAGGGTCCTGATCCATTCCCCGTTTCATGTCAATCCGAGCTACTGGCTGATTGCTGATTTCATTTTCTACGGGCATTGCCATACAGGTGGTCACAGGTGATGGATAAGATGATATTCACTCCCCACCTCGTATCGATCAGTACAACAACTTGTTGTGTTCGTTAGGTCTTGCAATCCCAATGGTCATGTCGTTTTGATCTTCATGTGTACAGATTTCGCGCGCGTGAGCTGGTCATAGCCTGGAAGGCAAGTGAAAACGACCCATGATGATTTGGCTCATCAAGTGAAGACCAACCAATCACGCACCGAACTTGCTCAGACTGACCCCACGACCACTGTTCTTGACGCCCGTCCATGAGAGTGCAGGATCGAGGAAATCGCATCTTTCAATCGCGCCAATGAGAGACGACGACCAGTATCGTGGGTAAAAGATATCACCTGTTCAAAAACACCGTCCCAGTTTGCAATTTGTCAACGATGTGCACGAAGGCTTGCTCGGAATCAGGGTTTTCTTGCGCGTTCGTCCATACGGAAGCCGTCAGTCCGTACGGGGAATCGTTCATAAGGCGAATGGCCTCTTCGTCCGTAGAAACCTATTTGAATCCTGTTCATTAATATCTTGCGATCGGTTGGGACTGCCTCGACTGACCTTCTGAATTCCAATGACGGGTCCGAACGTTTCCTCCTGTAGTGGTTCTCAGTGTTGCCCACTTCGGCCCAATCAGAGCATCCTACCATCATGACGTCCATAGCTAGGCGACAGGCCATCTTAGCGAGCGCACACTTGTTGACCGGTAGACTTACTGTGATTGACGTTGACCAAGACCTGCGGTGCAACGTAGGCAGTCCCACTTTTATCGTCCATAAGTTTCTGTTGACCAACAATTGCATACCAGCACACTCACGGTTGAGCTATCGGAAACAGGTCCTCGGGAATGAGAGCCGTAGCACCCGCCTTGACTAAATGTTTTATGAAGTCAACGAGGTGGAAAGGGAGCCAAGGAAGCCTCACCTGCATCTGCAACTTGTTTGCGGATCTTCTCAGCACTTGCTACGCTGACGACTGGTCCAAGAGTAGTCTCTGGCTTGGTGGGATCACCCAGGACATATTTCTTTTGACGTCGAGTATGAGTTGCGCAGTAATCAATGGCTGAAAGAACACTCACCTTGACAAGGTCGACGTATTGTGTTACAAACTCGTCATACATAGATTCATGCACGTATATGCGCTTTGACAATGAATTGAGCAGGCGAAGAAACCTCGGTGACATCGACCTGCCTCGATAGCGCAACAGCTCTGGCCCGAATTGAATATGGCACCTTCACGAGAGAATGATGTCTCAGTCAAGCAATGCAGTTGAACCTGTCGAGGCCCTACCATCCACGAGTTCTGCGACGGTGTACTTTAGATCTGCATCCGGACGAACGTATGCAGGGTCTTTCCCTCCGAGCTGCCAGCAGGTTAGCCATCGCGAAACCAGCGGAATCTCTTGAGGATACCTCGAGCGCAACACCCTTGAATCCGGCAGATTCTACGGCTGCACGCTCCACCGCCTGACCTGCGACGACGCTCCCAGTGAAGGAGACAAAGTCCACTAGCTTGTGTTTCACCACGTAGGAGGTGAGCGCGGGCGATAGGTGCAGGACTTGCACGAGATCCTCTGGCACACCAGCTTTGTGAAGTGCATTGACAAAGCGTTCTGCCACCAGGGGTGTCTGCGGGGAGGGTTTGAGTAGTACTGCATTTCCAGCGACGATAGCGGGAAGGACTGAATTAATGGTCACGAGATACGGATAACTGGTTGCAGCGCGACGAAGCAGATCAGTGGATGGAGTGAGAGAGATGGATAATACCTACTTCCAAGGAGCGATCACGAAAACGACACCAAGGGGCTCACGCCTGATGTACCGTCTGAATCCAGGTACATCGGTATCCTTGAGAGAGACGTCGGAGAGGCAGGACTCGGCAATAGAGAGCATGTATTCCGCGCGAGACAAGAACCCTCTGATCTCCCCAGCAACTTGACTCACGGGTCTTTAACAGATCTGGGTGAGTTTTATCTCGGAGATCGGAATCCTTGGAACAAACGCACCGACCCATTTGCAGGGTGAGTTCCAGATGGAGGGCTTCGCGTTCATCATCTTCGATAGCCTTGAACACTGACTGCGCACCAATCTATGCAAATATCGTATGAGATATCTTCGTACGCACCACGAACTTGTGCCCGATTTCAATACGCTCCTTGAGTGTGTGTTTCCTCCAAGTTGCTTGGGCTAGGGCAGCACTTTGAAGCTTGGTATCGAGTTCAGATTCGTTCGGGTATGTCCTGGTTATATATGGTTCTTGGCTGCTAGGAATGATGGTCGTCTGTGTCTGTACGTTGGCCATGAGTACGAGATAGGAGGCAACCAAAAGCTGTCCGAATCAAGTCCGGTATATTTTCGGCATTTGATGCCGATTATAACGGAGTTGTAAATATTCAATCTCCGTCGCGGTGTCAATGATCTCCCTCTTCCCCCTCGAACGTGCCCGGACAGACT
>QGOH01009852.1:502-16183 GCA_003313155.1 Boletus sp. MG95 | reverse complement strand
AGGAGCCCGAACGATCGTATACAAGCGGGCAATATGTCGAGCGATCGGATAGGGGCGACATGTGCTATAGGCATGCGTGACCGATCAACGGCGTGACGATTGTGACATAGTGAGAAAGCTGTGACCCTTCAAAGGGTGACAAGGAAAAAGGTTCCCAGGGTCACGTGCTGTGAAGATAAGATAAGATAATGGAAAACAATGTAAAGTGAAATGAATAAATCTACGATAGGGGTTAATTGAGAGTAGCGTTCGTAACAATAATGTGTCTCTGCAATATGGCAATAGTGATATGGTGGTTGCTCCTACTCTGATCCAGCAACTCAGCCAACACCCCTAAGGTAAGTGTCCCAATATGGACCTGGTAGTTTTTCTCTATCTAAAGGGCAACAGGCTCCAACCTATTTGATAGGCAAGCAAAGGAAGGACCTTGAGTGACAAGTCCAAGTGTCAAAGATAGAATGATCTGGTAAAATACTTCCTGAGATCTGGAAGGGCTGTCAACAGATCAAAGTGAAAGGAAAAGCCTAAGCACTCAAGCCCACTAAGTGTAGACTTAAGGGAAAAGGATGCAATTCCAAGCATGAGGAAATACAGGCAACTGAGCTACAACTTATATACTACTACTAGGCCTGGATTACCTAAGCAATGGAACATCCTAGAATGATTAAATAATAATGACATCATTAATGACATCATGGTCTGGGCTTGGAGATAAGATAACAGCAATTTCCGAGATAAGATAAGATGAGATAAGAAATGCAAAGGAAAAAAATCTTTTCATCACCCCCTTCTCATGAGTTGAACTCCTGGTCAACCAGGATGCTGGTAAGGCACAGCTCATCAGAGGTGGAGGGGATTTTGAACAGAGAGTCAGGAAGCCAGTTGAAGGAGGTGGCAAGGGAATGGAAGCTGTTGGAGGAGAATAGGTTCCTGGAGGTGCAACAAGACTTGTTGCATGGTACCTTGGGAGCAACAACATGGATAGTGTCTGGAAAGTGTCTGTAAAGCACTTTGACCTTCTTTGGAGCATTTGCAAGGTTTTTCTTAGGCTCCCACATGTGTTCCTCCTTGTGGTAATCCTTGCAGTATACCAAGTACTCAGTCTTGCCCCTTTATTTCCTAGAGTTTACCACCTCAGCCACCTCATACTTGGGTTATTGAGTGATGATTACCAGTGGTGGTGGAGGTGGTGAAGCTTGAGAGGGGAAAGAAGCCTCAATGTATGGAGTCAGGAGGGACTTGTGGAAGACTAGGTGGATCCCCTTCCACGAGGTAGGGAGGTCTATCTCATAGGACACTGCCCTGATCTTCCACTTGACTGTGAATGGACTGTGTCATTTGTTATTGAACTTTTTAGAAGGCTGGTTGGTCTGAATGTGCTTGGTGTCTACCAGGACCTTTTGACCTTCCTTGTATTCAATGGTCAAACGGGCATGGGAGTCATGAGACTGTTTCATTGCCTCTGTGGCTTTTTTCAAGGATTCCTTGGCTGTCCAATGGTGAGTGTCCATTTTGGCTGCAAACTCCACAGCGGACTCTGTATGGACTTCAACCTGGTGACTGGGGATAAGGGGTTGCTAACTGAAGTTGAGAATGAATGGGGAAACCCCAGTCACACTGGAAGTGCAAGAGTTGTGGGTGAACTCCACTAGGGCCAATCATGAGGTCCAGTCCGTTTGCCAATGGTCGACATAAATTTGGAGGTACTTTTTGACTTCTCGGTTAACCCATTTGATTTGGCCATTGGTTTGGAGGTGATATGTGGTAGATGGATTGGCTTTGATCTGGAGGAGGGAGTACAGGTCCTTTATAAAGGAGGAAATGAACTAAGGTCCATGGTCTGAGATGACCTTTCAGGGGGCATCTGTGAATCTTGAAGATCTGATCACTGAAAATGGTCACTACACCCAGGGAAGTGATGGTATCCATTATAGAGGTAAGACAGATCATCTTGGAGAACCGATCAACAATAACCAGTATAGCATTTTTTCCTTCTGATTGGGGTAGTGGACCAATCAGGTTGACAGAGATTACTTGCCAAGGGGCCTGTGGGACCTCATTCAGGTGCAGTGGCATGTCCAAAGCCACTGTCTTAGATTTTACCTTTTGACAGATATCGCAACCCAACACATAAGCTTCCACATCCTTCTGAAGGTGGGGCCAATAGTATTCACTCAGAAGCAAGTCCTTGGTCCACTTAACTCTGGGGTGGCCAGCAATTGGATGATCATGATTGAGCCAGATCAAGTCTTCCCTAAGTTTAGTATTTCATGGGATGTAAAGTTTGTCCTTTCACCTGATTAATCTCTCCTTGGTCAATCAAGGGGAATCATTCTTGCATAATCCTTCCATGGTGAACCATTCTGCCTTGGGCTGGAGCTTGGTGATTCTCTCCAGAATGTCTGGTTGTGTCATGGTTTTTAGACTTTTAGGAGTAAAAAAGAAGTCAGGGAGTAGTGTTTGTTAAGAATTATCAAGTTCCACCCCATTCTCATAGTCTGGCCTCTGGGACAGAGGATCAGCAGGGTTTATCTTTCTGGGACAATGCTTGAAGATCAGGTGGTAGTCCTGAATGAATTGTTGCCAGTGTGCTTGTCAGCGAGAGAGGTCCTGCAGTTTATGGAAGAATTATAAATTCTTATGGTCTGTTAGGACCTCAACTGGGTAAGCTGCTTTCAACAAATAGTGGTGCCACTCTTGCAGGGCAAAAATGATGGCAAGCATCTTGAGATCCACTGCATGGTAGTTGTATTCATTTTCACTAAGGGATCACAAAATATAGGTGATGGGTCGCCAAAGATTACCCTGTTGCTGAGTTAAGACCACTCCGATACCTACCCCTTGTTATGAAATGGCCCCGTTTCACCCCTATTTTAGTCCCTAGCGTTCAGTACTTACGATTGATTCGTACTTTCGCCGATCACATGACCCTTTTCCATCACGTGATCTCTTCCATGGTTTGTCACGTGACCTCTATCACGTGATCCCTTCCCTTTATTCCTTATCTCCATGGATCTCGCTTGATTGGGCTGACTGCCGATCTCGCTTCTCACCGATCCAATCTCATTCCCACTAGTGGCAGCCCTGTTCCCAGATCTCCGATTACCCCTCTGCCACAACCTTATATATTTAGATACACTTCCTTTCCATTTGATCCGATCACCCACAGGAATCCTCATGTAACTCCTAAACCGTAGTCTATTCCTGTAATCTACCTGTCGTTTACCTCATGTCCCTTAATATATAAGGCCGAGTCGTTCAAGCTGGTTCCTCAGCTTGATCTACTTGTCTTCTTCTCCTCGCTATTCGTGTGAGGTTGCCCACGTCCCGACCATTCCATTGAGGTGCCGTCAAGTCGCTAGTCCCTCGCTCCTTCTACCTCACTCCATCGTTTGTCGTCGTTAAGAGAAGACTGCCCGTCGTCATACGGGTGCGAACCGCCGTAGTTGTACAAGGCATCGGTTTGACCCACCGCTAAGTGGCCTCATCCTCTCCCTTGTCTCGTTCTCATCCTTTCGCCCTCCTTTTGAGGTTTCCTCGTGTCGCTCCCGTTCCCCCTCGCTCTTGCTGAGTCACGGTTCGCAACACCCCTGACCCATTGGTTTTGATGTGGAAGGGGTCAGTGTCTGTGGGCATGCCCAGAGTGGGCACACTAGTTAATGTTTCCCTCAACTTTTCAAACACTTCCTGACATTCTGGGGACCGTTAAAACTCCTTTTTTACTAAGGTGAGCATGTTCAATGGTCAGGCGATTGTGGAGAAGTCTTGGATGAATTATCTGTAGAAGTTCAAAAATCCCAAAAAGCCTTGAAGCATTTTCTTTGATGTGGGAACCAGCCATTCCTTTACAGCAGCAACCTTCTTGGGATCCATCCTAACCTCGTTTTGGGCCACTACTAGCCCCAGGAATTCTGTTTCTTGAACTTCAAAGTCACATTTGTCATGCCAAAGGTATAGGTATTCCCATCAGAGTACCATGAGGACCTCTCAGACCACTTTTCTATGCTCTTCCAAGGTTTTCATGAATATCATTATGTTGTCTATATATACAATGACCATTCCTCAGTTGACTAAATCACAAAATAGTGAGTTCATCATGGTTTGGAATGTTGCTGGGGAGTTGGTAAGACCAAAGAACATAACTAGGGGTTCAAAAAGGCCTTGATTGGTTCGGAAAGCTGCCTTCCACTCATCTCCTTCCTTCATTCGGACATTATTATAACCCCATCAAACATTGAACTTGGTGTAATACTTGGCATTCTTTAACTTATCCCCCAGTTCGCTGATGAGGGGGAGGGGGTACCAGTTCCACTGAGTGATCTCATTAATCTTTTGGTAATCTTATACAGGGCAAAGTCAGCCGTTCTTTTTTTTAATAAAGAAGAAGGTGGAGGTGAAGGGGGATTTGGAGGGGCATATGCGTCCAGAGGCAAGGTTTTCTTCAAGGAATTTATCAAGCTCATCCTGCTCTCCTGGATTGAGAGGATAAACCTTACAGTCCACCTTATGGTCTCCTGGCAGGAGCTCAATAGTGTGATCCCAGGGGTGATGAGGCAGTAATTCATCAAAGCTTTCCTTGGCAAAAACATCAGCAAACTTGTGGACATACACAGGAGAAACCTGCTCAAGGATCTTCTTTTCCTTTTGGACAAATTCCTTGGCTGCTATCTCCATCAACTTGGTAGCTCAGAGATAGGAATCATTATCCAATTGGAACATGCAATCACCCTGAGAGGGGTAGTAACCTTCCTCTTCATCATCTTCCTTGGTGTCAATCAGTCTGGGCATGTGATCATTATCACACTGGAACAAGATTTGGTTTGTTGTCCAGTCAATTGCCAGATTATGGGCCTTGAGTTAGTCATGACCAAGGAAGACAGTGTTACGACGCTACCGCTTTCCTAGGCTAGGACTAGGGAAGAGCAACGCAAAAAAACTCTGAGCGTACGGTCCAAGTCGTACAGAGACTTATAGAAATCCTAAACACCAGGAAATACGCGGTATATTGCGTAGAACTAGCTGGGGAGCTAGTACTACGACTCCCTGGCCTTATATATATTTACAGGTAGTGCTACGAGGCCAGAGTCTCCCATAAGGGGAGAAACCCTAGGAACTGGTGGGCACAGGGTACGGAACAGAACTGGTAGGGTACAGGGGAACAACGAGTCATGGGAGATAAGGGTAAAGGGCTGTGCCGGTCCGGTAAACCGAAGACCGAAGAAGAGATCGGCACTAGTAGTACAGATAAGAGAAGTCGGCCGAAAGGTGGGCATAGGCTAGGCAAGGTTGAGGAGCATATCGCAGTATGGAATGGCAGAAGAGGGGAATAGGGACGACAATGGAGTATGTAGGAGTGGAGAGGAAGGGAAGGAGATAGGGGTAATAGCGCCGTAGTCTGTGGTTGTAACAGACAGTGTTTACTCCTAAATCTTCAATGGCCAATGCAAGCTGTTCTTTGTGATCGTGGATCTGAACTTCCACAATAACAAACTTTTCTATCTTTTCAGCTGTGTTCATGGTACCATCAGCATTGTAGACCGCAATTGGATGAGGGAGGAAATGTGTTGTCACCCCCTTCTCAGCTATGAAGTCCCTATGGATCAAGGAGCCAGTGCACTCCAAGTCCACAAGTGCCTTGACTGAGCATGAAGTGCTGTCCAGCAGGCCAATCGTAGCTGGGAGTTCCAACAAGTTTTGTTTGATATGATGGATAGATGCCTTTTTGAATTTTGAGGGGTTCTGTAGATCCCTCAAAACCCAATAGGCATCCTCCTCTGTCATACCCCTGAGGTCTTTTATGAGGTCTGGGGAAACTTCAACATTTCATGAGTCATGAACAAATGATTGCAGGTGGGTGGGTAAACACTACTCATTCTTTTCCTGCATCCAATGGATGGTCCAGGGATCAACAATGTTCCGCCACATCTGAGAGGACTTCCCTTCCTTTCACTTCAAGACTTCAATTGTGACAGTTCTGGTACTACCAAACCCATCCTTTCCTCTCTGGGATTCACCTAGTTGGTTTTTTTCAACCACTGGCAGAGTTGAGATCTTTTCCAAGATCAGCTGGGCCACATGTTCACCCTTGTGTGCCAGCCAGTCTTCAGGGGACAAGTTCACCAGGAGAACCTTTACCTCCCCTCAGTAATTGGCATCAATCACTCCTGCCCTGGTAGTGATATGTATGTACACTTCTTGACTGCCAATCTGCTTCTAGATGCAATTCAGCTGTAGTGACTCCGAGGAATCTCTAACTCAATCTTGGTTGAAACCAAGGCCTGTCCCTTTGTGGGAATTACTGTGTCTTCCATGGTGTACAGATCATATCTGGCCACCTCTGGAGATCCTTGCACAGGGAGGGGAATGGTTTTATCATATGTAACACTTTACTTTTAACACTGGTGTTTCAGGCATTGGCAGGTTCACACAGACTTGTGAGTTGTCAGTCTTGTCATGGGAAACCAAAACAGCAAACTTGTTTTCTAGCAATGACTTATTTACTGGTATAGCAGAATGACTGGTATCTACTGTACAGACTGAAAACCTGAATTCATAGTACTACATGAAGCCTCCAGAGGTGAGGTGAAAGAGGAAGCAACTGGAGGAATGTCCATCTCCAAGCATTCCACTTGGGCCATCAAGGCATGCAAGCTATGGAACTGATCTGGAGTGATTTCATAACTGCCCCAGTTGATGGCACATGTGGGAGTACGAGAGTGTGGAGGGCGTTTGGGGCACGGCCAGGGGTCACCACATTGCCAACATACACCAGCTAGTCAAGCCTTATCAAGCTCCATGGAGGCTCCTGGACTGGCAAAAGTGCCAGTGGTATTTGGGTGAGGGTGAGGTGGAGGGAAAGCTGCAGCAGTGGTGGGGCAAGGCATAATTACAGAGACAGTAGCCCAAGGAGGTGATATTGCTGGTGGTGGGCCAGCAGGCAGGTTGTATGTTTGATGAGGAGGGAAGTGTGGACTGTATGTAGGGCTGAGAGTGGCCAGCTCTTTGCAGATTTCCGCCCTTTCCTGAAGTGCCTCCTCTACCTCTTGGAGAGCCGACTGCCACTTGTGTATGTCCATGGACTTCTTCAGCCCAGGAGTGGTCATCTCTGTGTATTCCACTATCTCCCTTTTGGCATGTCGGCAGATCTGGTTGATGATTGTTCAACAATTGAGGTGGACATCGAACTCTGTGTCCTGTTTGAGCTGGAACATCCACATGAAATATGCACTAATTGTCAGGCTGCCCTGTACCAGCCCAAAGAGCCCTATCTCTACATGTCACTTCAGGCCAGCAGGCTGGAAGCAGGTTCAGAGATTGTGAATGAAATTGTCCCACAAGATGATGTCCTCATAATTGTTACACATGGCCTGGTCTGCATACCAGCTGGCAGGGTTGTCCAATCTCCACATGTACAAGCAGGTAATGAGGATCTTCTGGCAGTTAGTGGGCATGACCTTGAAACCCTTGAGATAGGTGTCGACCATCCGCATCCAGTGAGTGAACTCCACCTTGTCCCTGTGGAAAGGGTTGGGCTTAGATGCAAGAGATTTTCCAAGCCACTGAGGGGGCTTGGAGGACATGTGGTACTGGGAATGGTGGTACAGGGGTGGGGAGTACAATAAACTAGAGGATAGAGATCTTGGCCTTTGAAAGAGTGGCCTTGTCAGCAATGGGCCTATCAGAGGAATCTCTCTGGGCATCCTTGAGTGGGAGGTATGGGCAATAGGCAGGAGCATTGGTGGAATTCCCAACCCTGCCTCACTGTACACAATATATTTGTCTTGCCATGCCCAGTAGTGGGTGGTGAAGTTCTCTGGGGTGGTTGGAGACTCAGAGCATGGAGGTGATAGAGGGTCGAAAGCTGGTATGGGTGTGTCATCTGCTGAGAGGGCCTGTGTAAGCGTGGCCATGGATTTGAGACCACGCATGGGCTTGTTGAGTAGGATGGACTCTGTTGAGCCTGCCAGAGCAGGAGTATTCAATCTAGAAGGTCGCTGGCTCTGCAGGTAAGGATGTGACATTGCTTAGCAATGTGAGTGATGATTCTGGTAGGAGGTGAGCTGGGCAATGAAGTGGGACCTGAAGAGGGCAAGGAGAACAACACAGGTGTGGTGACAGGGAAGGGGGATGTGTAGTCTGAGCACACAGGTTACTGGTAAGGCTTTGCCTGTGCTCAAGACCGAAGGCAGAAGAGGGATTCTACAGTTCTCCAATGCAGCAAGGCTTGAGGCAATAGTGTCATATCCCGTATTTTCACCAAGTCCACTCCGGTACTCCGGTGCCCCTCCAATCTCTCATCACAGAACTCCGTTGCGTTCTCAGCAAAGACGCAACTCCGGACCTCCGGACTTCCTTGTATTTAGCCTCCCTTTACCCATGTCCCATATCCGTCTTAGTCCCGCCTTGTACTTATTCCCGATCCTGTGCTTCGCCTAGGAACACAGCTCCGGTTTACTTAGAACTGGCTCCACTGATCTTACCAATACTCCGTACTCCTTTACTAATCGTACCCTGTCCTCCGTATATAAAAACCCTCGACTCCGACCTCATGTAGTTCTTTAGTTTGATAATCAACTTAGATAACTCCAATCTCCGTTTGAACCTCGACGGTTCTCCTCCGACCCTCCGACTGAACTAGTGTCGTGAACGACACAAGTTCCATTTTCTCCACTCCGGCCCACCTTCGCAAATTAAGGACCAAGGACTCCAACAAGGGCGCACCACATACGATGAAGCCAAGTCCTTCCGACCAGCCCAACTCCGGAGTTCCGGAGTTCGCCCCGCCTCGGAGTTTACCGCTCTTAACAGATATACACTATATTTTCAAATTTTACTACGTCTCTACCTTTTCTTACTTCACCTCCTTTTCTTTTACCAGTCACATGACCAATGCATGTGATCGTGGAAATGTCACATGATTAGAGTCTAGGCTCTATGATGTCATACCATGTGTTATTCATTTCCGTTGACCCTGAGACACGTTTTCTTTAATTACTGCTTTCCTCTCACAGGTCGCTTCTTTTATCTATCCTCTTTTAGTAGTTCCTCTCGCGCACTGCTTGGTCTGTGCGCAGAGTCCACATGTATATAAGGTAGACCATCTGGGGCTTAAGTCCCCAGTCGAATCCATTTGTCCTCTTGGCCTATTGGCAGGGATTAAGGTTTCAGGCTCCATTCACTTCACTTGTGACTTGCCAGCGTTGGTGTACGCTGCGATTGGTGTTTGTCCAGCCAGTGCTCAATCGCATTCCATAGCTTCAGCTTGAGTTTGCAACATAGATCAAGCTGGGGAGCCAGCTTGAACAACTTGGCCTTATATATTAGAGGACATGAGGTAAACGACAGGTAGGTTACAGGAATAGACTACAGATAGGAGTTACATGAGGATTCCTGCGGGTGATCGGATCAAATGGAAAGGAAGCGTATCTAAATATATAAGGGTTGTGGCAGAGGGGGAATCGGAGATCTGGGAATGGGGCTGCCACTGGTGGGAAAGAGATTGGATCAGGTGAGAGCGAGATCGGCAGACAGGCCCGATCAAGTGAGATCCACGGAGATAGGAAAGAAAGGGGAGAGATCACGTGATAGTAGTCATGTGACAAACTATGTAAGGGATCACGTGATGGGAAAAGGTCATGTGACTGGCGAAATACGAATCAATCGTAGAAGTTGAATGACAGGGGCTAAAATAGGGGCTACAGTAAGGTCGTTTCATAACAAGTCCAGCTTGGGGATTTTAATCTCGTTCCTGACGCTTTCCCACCTGCTGCCAATCTTCCAGAATGGTGCTCAAGGTTATCAGGTAGGGATCAAGCAGCAGGTAATGGACCCCAACCTGTTCCACTTGGACATTGGCGATTTTGGGGTGATTCAGCAAGAGGATGCCAATCAGCTTGACAGCCCGGTGGAGTTTCAGATGACCACCCAGTTCACGAGGCCAATCCAGATCTGACATCGGAAGGTACAGCTGCCGAAGGGGCTGAAGTACCTTCGCACCACAGCATTTAGAGAGGAACCCCTGCGCTCAATCTATGAAGCAGCAGGATACCTGATCACGGTGGATTCTTACAACAAGACTCCAGATGTGCTCATCCATCAACAAGGCTGGGAGGTCTATGACCTCACCATTTTTCCAAACACCGAAGCCACTAAGAAGTGCATGGATCACGAGGCTAATAATATTGAGTTCCCTCATCTCTATTTTTTGCAGCATACTCAGCAGGGCTTCTTGGATGTTTCCTTTCAGAAGGACTATCACGAGACACTGGACATCCACCACCATGTGGCATTTTACACTTACAGCAAGGCTTGGGCTATTCGCGCAGTTAATGCTGAGGCACAGGTGAAAGAGTTAGAGGCCAAAGTTGCTAAACAATGTTTCCAGAAGCAACTTTGGAAGGCAAGGCACGATAATCTTCAAGAGGAAAACAATGGTCTACGACGAAGACAAGAAATGATTCGAGAGAAAGGTAAATGGGTCAGATTTGACAAAGAAGTTCTTCAAGTTGAAGTGCCAGTGGTTAAGCGGCAGCATATTGCGCCCAATCTGGTCACTCCCTTGCCACTTAGGAGGTCATTACATAGGAGATTGCAGGCCAAGCCAAGAGCTCAAGTTTGAGACCTTTCGCTATCCA
This sequence comes from Boletus sp. MG95, assembly GCA_003313155.1. Taxonomy (NCBI): domain Eukaryota; kingdom Fungi; phylum Basidiomycota; class Agaricomycetes; order Boletales; family Boletaceae; genus Boletus; species Boletus sp. MG95. The sequence continues at coordinate 5,549 of QGOH01009852.1, read as the reverse complement.
GATTTTGATACATATGCCACTTCATTTCTTCATTTGAATTGTGCTTCACAGTATAGATGGGAGGTTCCCTATTTTTCTCATATTAGGACTCATTTGGTACAGAAGAATGTTTTTGTCACAGATGATGTGTTTATTGAAAACCCACATTATTTTGCTGACACATTCTTTCTGGACTTTGAGTGCCTGGCCTTACAGCCTGAGCAGCCTGACTCTACTGTACTCCCTCCTGCACTTTTATCATTTTCTTCACCACCTCCTCCTGCCTCCTCCTACCCTTCTTCCCTGTTGCCATCTCTCTTGTTTCCCTCTTCGCCCTTGTTGCCCTTGAGGGGGGATACTCCAGATTCTCTGTTGGATTCCTTACAGATTCCCTCAGATTCGCCTATTGGCACAAGACCAGGCTCACCTGAGATGTCATTTCCTCTGGGTTTGAGGCCACCAACAACTTCGACAAAATATCAAGCAACACCGAGTATACTATTAGCTGGATCAATGCCTGCAGCACGTCCCATGGACAGCAGAGGGTCCACTACCCGCTCCATGCTGGACAGCAGCTCATCGATGGGATCTACCTTAACTCCTCCATCGATACCTTCTTATCAGGCAGCACCACAGGGTTCACAGGTGACTCATCCCCAGAATTCTGGTCCAGCTATGCCTTCTTCCTTTATTCCTCCTGTTAACATGCCTATCCTTGAAGATGATACTGACACAGTTCCTTTTCATCAGACTTTAATCACTTGCCTCTTCATTTATTGAAGATCATATACCATGTTTTCCGGATTCAAGATCAACTCACACATTCAAGCTCGCACTCCCGTGTTGAAGGGATTGTCCAACTATGTGGCATGGTCTCTTGCTATGTGCAGTTTGTTGACACTCAACACTCGCTGGGGATATATTGAAGGCACCACCACTTTTCCACCTGCTCTCGCCCAGGGTGCTACCCAGGCTCAGATTGATGCATGGTTGAAAGCTCAAACAAAGTGGGTGGATGCTGACCGAGGAGCACAGGCTCTTATAGCCATTTTCATTTCCATTGACATGCAAGGATGTCAAGTCTTTGACTATAACCAGGTTCCAGGTGGAGGCTCATTAGCCCAACACCTCTGGAACACTCTCTGGGATCTCTATGCCCCAACGGGCATTACTGGACAGTTCTATCTTTTCCGTGAAGCATCTTGTTACCAGATTGGTGATGGTGAGACCCTTGCAGATGGTCTCAACAAGCTCCACAGCTTGTTTGATTAGCTTATGACAGCTGGTGTAAGACTTCCTGATTCCATCACTATGATGATGCTTTTACAGGCCTTACCTTCGTTGTTTGAGTCAGTCATCTCTATGATTGTACACTCAACGGTACCTGCTGACTTTACTCGCGACAAGATTCAGCCTAAGCTAATGTCTGAGGCACACTTACATGCAACTCACCCTCTTTCCTCTCGCCTCTCTGCACGCTCTCACTCCGTCTCTGGCGCCAACACTGTTGCTGCTGCCAATAGGACAAACATTATTTGCAAAGCTCCAGGCTCTGAAAGCAGCAGAGACAGACCTAAGTGCCAGTGGTGTGGTGGCCCACACTTTTCTGACAGGTGCTGGGGCAAGTATGGCAAGGGAGGCACTGCCTCTTGGCCAACCAACGACAGTGGCATGGGGTTCACTACCCCAACTAGGCCTTCATCGTGTGCCAGAACTCCCTCTGGAGGCTCAAGCAAGAGCATAGCATCTAGGTCTACTCACAGAAGAAAGAGAGGAGGTCGTGAAAAGAAAGGCAAAGGCTGAGCACATGTTGTGTTCGAAGATGATAACTTCGCCGACATGGCCATGGAAGTCAATTCACAAGCTGTTGAAGAAGAACTGGTCCACCTATCCTGGAGTGAGCAGGTCAATGAAGAACTCCCCATTGCTGGTCCTTCCAGTGGAGTCTTCTACTCCATGCCTTCTTTCGCCAGTCCTGCTTCCGGCTTTCAGCCTTCCTTTCAGTTCGGCTCCACCAGTACCTAGTTTCATTGGTGGAGCAACAACAACAACTGGAATGAGCAGGGAAGGTTCTGTTGCAGCCTCCATGTTGGAGAGCGCACAACGCAGTTTCTCCAAGGACATCTCAGCTGCTATGGATATGTGCGCCAAGTATGGCCTCACTGCTATCTATAAGCGTGGCCAATCTGGCTTTTATGGTGACATCCGCAGGAATTCTGATGGGACTTGGAAACATGGGTTGGATTCTAGGGATATCAATGTATGGGATGGCTCTGAGTTCTATCCCAGATATGTAGACAAAGAATGTGACTTTGATTTTGACTGGTATACAGATCAGGGCATCGTTTGTCCCTTGATCAGCACGAAGTCTGTTCAGTCCTCTCAAGATCTTTGGCTCATGGATAGCGGCTGTTCACACCACTTGACACCTTACATCAAGGACTTCTCTCATTTGGGTAATTGCACGAAGAATGTGAGGACTGCGTCAGGGGCCATCATGAAAATGTACGGACCCGGCATTATTATCCTTTCACAGGTCATAGATAAGGAAAAGAGCAAACCTGCTTTTAAGCTTCAAGAGGTTTGGTATACACCAGATGCATCACATCGGCTTTTATCAGTGATCGCTCTAACCAATCAGGGTTATTGAGCTACAATATCCAAGACAACCAAGATTTGGGACAATAAGGAATGCCTTGTAATAGAAGTGTTCAAACCAGCCATATACTGGCAGAGTGAGTACAGCAGGATACTTACCTGGATTGGGTAGCGAGTTGCTGGGAACATAGTGGTTCTGGTTAAAGAGTTAATACAAACTCAGATGACTGAGTCTCAATATAAATACATGTGAGGCATGTGAACTACTATTATGGGTATGGTAATACTCCTATCGTTCAACACTCCCCCTGGTCTAATATACCTAATGTATTGTAAGACCTAAGTGTAAAATCAATCGCGTGATCCAGAGGGAAAGGCGAGATTATGAAACTCCAAGCCAAGCTGTGGTCTGAATTTCTCAAACTTGACATGTCCGAGGTTCTTGGTGAACATATCAGCTGGATTGTCATCTCCAGGGATAAAACACAGTTCAACCTGCTTGAACACCATCACAGCATCGCGTACAAAGTGGTACTTGATCTGAATGTGCTTGGATCTCTTCTCAGTAACTGGATTTTCTGCTATGAATAGTGATCCTTGGTTGTCACCGCAGATGGGAATAGGATTTAGCTTCAACCTGAGTTCTTCGAGCATCTGCTTGATCCATATGACTTGGCGAGAACAATCGCTCAAAGCCATGTATTCTGCTTCAGTAGAAGACAGAGCTGTGGTTTTTTATAAGTGTGAATTTCACAAAAACACACCATTCGCCAACTTAAGGTAGAAACCTGTTTGCAAGTGACCGGTTATTTTATCTTGACCCCAGTCAGAGTCAGTGCAGGCAATTAAGCCTTTGCTGGATTCACCATCATAGACAAGTGAGTAATCTGAAGTACCTAATAGGTAACGGCAAATATACAGAGCCTTATCAAGGTGCTCCTGCGAAGGGTTTGCTGATTGGTGGGCCAACTGAGTGACAGCATAGGCAATATCAGGCCTAGTCCCAATCATAAGATATAGTAACGATCCGATCATAGTTTGGAACCAAGTCCGAAGCTCCTGGTTAACAGGGAGATCGTTCTTCTCTGGGTAATAACCCTGAGGTAAAGGCATACGAGCTGGCTTTGCGTTGATCATTCTGCAGCGCTCAAGTACTTTCTCGAGATAATTCCGCTGGTCTATTATAATGCGGTAACCTTCTTGTTTAATGTTCATTCGGAGGAATTCACGTGTTTCCCCGAGATCTCGACATTCCCACTTTTTCATGAAAGCGGCCTTTAGTTTCTTAACAAGGCTCTTGATGGGACCACAGAATAATGCATTGTCAACATAAATAATAGCGAGTACTATGTCTTTTCCTCGCTTGTACACAAATAGGCTGGCATCTGTTCAAAGCCGTTCAAATCCAAGTTCTTTCATGGACTTGTCTAAAGTGCACCACCAGGTAATCCCGGCTTGTTTCAATCCATAGATTGCGCGTAGAAGCCTAAGTACTTTGCAACCTTTTAATTCGGGAGGTGCATAACCCTCAGGAAACTCCATGTAAAGTTCCTCTTCTAGGATTCCATATAGATAGGCTGATCAGACATCAAGTCCGGATATGTGCCAGTTTCCTAGGGCTGCTAATGCTAGCATACATCGCACAGTTTCGAATCTAACGACAGGCGAGAATATCTGGTCATAGTCTAGACCTTCCACTTGGGAGAAGCCTTTGGTGACTAGACATGCGCGTTTACGGCCATCCGATTTGACATCGAAGACCCAGCGATTCTTTATGACCTTGCAGCCAATGGGGCGGTCAACGACTTCCCATACCTTGCGTTCTTTAAGCATTCCAAGCTTGGTTTCACAGGCCTTCCACCATAAAGCTTGTGTTACAATTTCCCCTTTTCCCTCTGTCACGTCCCCACCACCACCTACTCTCACTCCTATGTCAGCACTCCTATCCATTCCTCCGTTTGACTCTGCCTTCGGAGACACCCTGTGCTGGGACCTGTTCCCAGAGCTCGGAACCTTTACGGAGATCTCCGACAACATCGCCCTGCTCGGACTCTAATGTCCTCGTGGACCCTTTTCATTTTGCACCCTTTTCATCTCGTTCTCATTTCATTTCAGCCCCTTTGGCCAAGGCTAACTTATTGCGACCAATCACTGATCGCCCATCATTGATTGGTACTTATGATCTCACTACCTATACGGACTCTTTACTCAGACACATTACTCCTATGGATGTCTCTTAAAGACTCTGCATTTCCTATTCTGCTCACATTGCCTTTTAGTGCCGAGAGTATAAATACCCGTAGATCAAAGCCTGTAACTCTAACTTTGATCTATGCCCATCAATGTATCTTCTTGTTCACTTGTCTCAATTGTTGCCCTGAGATCTTGACACTCTATCACTTCTGCTTCTTGATTTAATCTCGGATGCTCAGACTCATCACCCGAGGTCCTCGCTTGCGACTAAGTGGTA